>MU089634.1:0-28944 GCA_014858505.1 Corymbia citriodora subsp. variegata | reverse complement strand
TGTACCCCTCCCCCCGGCAAAAAAAAAAAAACAACCCACCACCCTTCTCTCCCTTTTGGTCACATATCGCGATAGACAATCTCAATCTAGGTCATCCATAATTTGATTGCAGCTCGCAACCTTTCAAGGTTGTAAGATCATCTAAAGTGTGATGACTAGGATTTGATTTTGAAGCATACAGAACAATTCAAACTATTCCAAGATCCTCTTTGAAGGTTAAGGGTGTGAGTAATAATCGTTCTGATTCTCTATTTTTTTTTTTTTTTCTCAAGTTTGCAATAGAAATTCGTTTGATTACGCGATTTCATTTTTTTAATTTCTTAGACAAATTTGTAGCCTAGAGAAATGAGAACTAGAAATTTTCTACTTTTCAATTTTTGAAACAAAAATAAAAAATAAAAATTCTTTTCATTGCATATTTTTACTTTCACTTGGGTCACTGGCCGTTCAAAAAGGAAATATTTAAAAAAGTCTATCAATTATTATGTTTTTATTGAGTACGTATTTTTATGCAGGAACTAATCTAGTCAGGAATTGTTATAAAGAATAACATGATTACGAGAAGACAACAACCGCCGAGGGACACGTCTGCGCCTGCATCTATTGTGTCCTACCCATAACGTGACAAAAGTGGTCGAAAGCAGATGGTGGGGGGACAACTATCGCGAAGACCGCTCCAGCTCATGAAAGGAATCGTACATTAGCGAAATGTAAACTCATTTTTATTTTTTTTACTTTTTTGGGCCCCAGCCTTCTATTTTTGCACTAAATAAGGGCAGACCAAGACCACCCCAAAACTGACTTCTCTCTCTTCTTCCGTCAGCGTCCTAGCCCGCTTCGCACGCTCGAAATTAGTCTCTCTTTCATAAGAAAAGTTTGAAAATCCATAAATGATAGAAGTCGAGCATCACATTGAAACTAGCTGGAACAAGGGTTTTTTCTCCGACGCACGCGTACAAAGTATGAGTCAAAAAGGCAGAGTTAGAAAGGGACTTAGCTGACGGAGGTGCTGGCAATGTGTAAATCATATCAAGTCAAGGACGATCAATATTCGATTATTGAGTTCCTTTAGCATCGATAAAAAGAAGATGTCTCATTGGTTAGCAAGTCGTCATGGGTGCGTAAATAAAAAGTACTAACCAATGCATGAAAAATGACATGCCACCTAACAAGTCGTCAATATTGCTATTACACAACTTGGGTCAAGGCCATGAGAAAGGGGGGTTTCACACATGATACACCTATAGGATTTTTATTAAAAAAATTTCTTTAAACATTTGAACCATCGTTTTAATTATTTCCCACGATGCACGTTACTTACCCCGTGTCATGCATATTGAATAAGACACCATTTTCTAAAACAACAAGCATAGCTGCCTTTGATTTTATTCAAAACTCTTGTATATTTGCATGGGCAAATCCCATCCCATGCCAAATAAGATATAACACTAGTATTTTAATAAAATCTTCATGTGCCATCACATAAAGACTAGTAAAATGTCAAGTGAGAATGCATGGAGCATGATAAAATTAAAGATTGACTCTTTTGTATGAGTTAGTCCAGTTGACTATGGTTCAACCGCTGTTAATGACTTTCTTCTTTGAAAAAAGAACAAAAGTAAAAAGTTGCTCAAAAAAGAAACTCCAAAAGAAAGAAAAGATGGTTAAAGGTTTTCTTCTTGTGCAATTCTTACTCTTACAATAATTAAAAGAAAAGAAGAACTCAAAGGTAGACTTGTGCAATTTCCAAAAAGACTCTTGACAAATGAAGTTATCTAGTGAAATCTCAAGTGAGAATGCATTGAGCATGATAAAATTAAAGATTGACTCTTTTGTATAAGTTAGTCAGGATGACTATGGTTCAACCACAGTCAATGACTGTCTTCTTTATCAATTTGTGTGGAAAAAAGAAAACAAAGTAAAAAGTTGCTCAAAAAAGAAACTCCAAAAGAAAGAAAAGATGGTTAAAAGCTTTCTTCTTGCGCAATTCTTACTCTTACAATATTTAAAAGAAAAGAAGAACTTAAAAGGTAGACTTGTGCAATTTTCCAGAAAGATTTAGCTAAATGACAATATTACACTCAAAATCGTTTTTGGAGTCCCATATATGACTTCACTTTTCAAGCAAATTTCCTTAGACTGTATTTGATAGTCAGGATAAAATTATAAAATTTATCCTATCTTATGTTTGGTGCTTGCTCAAAACAAAGCAAGATAAAGTCGGATATAAGGGGATATAGGCCAAATAGAATTATCTAATGGAGGAGGTAGGATAAAAGTGGATAGGATTTCTAATATTTATAATAGGAACATTATTTTTCTCAAATAACAAACTTCTTAACTTAATAAAATTAATTTTATATTTCAATATAAATAACTTTTGAATTCTAATATAAGAAATTCTAGATAACAAAAAAATAATTTATTTTGTTTATTTTAATCTTGTTTTTATTTATATAGTTGAATTTAATTCTATCTTATAACATAATTGAATATAAAATATAAATATATCTATAACATATTTTCGATATATTAGTGTAGTTTACTATTTAATAAAATTTGACTAGAGAATGCTGGAAGGGGAAGAAAGACATAAAAAAAAATTAATAAAAAAGAAAGGAAAATAAAATAAGAAAAGCAAATAAAAATAAAGTAGGTAAGAGTGTCGCAGAGACTTTTACCAATCTCGTTTGTAAAATTTTGGTTCATTTATATTGATATGTCCTTTACACCAAACAATGTCTATGATATTATGTGAATATATCCGACTTTATTACTTTAGCTAATTATTCAAACAGTGAATAAGATATAGCAAAATTCTCAGATTTCATATTTTATCCTCTCTTGTTCTATCCTGATAAAAAATCCAGACTAACAAACGTGAAAGAAATTCCTCCTCCTCTTTTCCAAGCCAATCTGTATAGAAATCTTAAGGTATTTCAAGTGTGGTACCTTAAAAATAAATCACCACCTATAACAAATCCCTCTATATCAATATAATAGCAAAAGTGTATTAAAAATCTTAAATCTTTGCACAAAATGCAATTGAGTCCCAATTATTTGATGAGCGCAATCAAGTAATCAAACTTTGCAAAAAGTAAAATCAAGTCTTCTCCACAGAGAATGCCAAAACTTGCCCACATAGCACTCAAAGTCTATGCGGCAACCTTTAATTTCACTTAATATAGGTTTAGGAATGTATGATTGGGAAAATTACCAAAACAATTTTAAGCCTATTGCAATTATGCTAATATAGTTATAAACCTTTTTTTAACTAATTAAGTCCTAAACATTTTGTATTTGTATTAATTCAATTTATCTTGCCAATTTTGGCTAGTCGAGTCAAATGTAAACAATTTTTAATGTTTTATTCTTTTTATTTTTTTATTTTTTTCCTTTTCTTTTTTCTTTTTCTTCCTTTCATCTTCATCCTCTAGCCAATTGCCGAATCAAAGGCGAGGGTCGGCAAGGTTAGCTTGTCAGCCTTGCTAGTCACTGGAGAGGGTAAGCCTCACCAAAGTGGCTAGGCGAGGCTCGACCTTGCTAGATTTGGTGAGGCCAACGCTAGTGATAGGGCATAGGCAAGGCTTGCCCTTACCAATGGCCAGTGGGGTCAACCTTGCTGATCATTGCCTCTAGTCAGTCGCCAAGTTCCTGTGACCGGCTAGAGGATGAAGATGATGGGAAGAAAAAGAAAAAGGAAAGAGAAAAAAAGGGAAAAAAAGAAAATAAATTAAAATTAATAAAAAAATCAAAATATTATTAAAAATTGTCCACTTTAATGCCAGCCACCCCACATAGGACACCTAGTGTACATGTCTGTGCCAGTCGATCAAAATTGGTTAGATGGACTGAATTGGTACAAGTACAAAATAATTACGACTTAATTAGCAAAGAAAAAAAAGGTTTAGCACTGTGTTGACACAATCACAATCGCAATAGGTTTAGGATTGTTTTGGTAATTCTCCCCTTTATGGCTTGATTACACACACATAATGATTTAAGACTCAATTATACTTTCCAATTTCATAGGAACTTATTGCGGCAATTGAAAGGTTCAACATTTGATTACAATTCGTACATAAGATGAAGACTTTTGGTACTATAACAACCTATTATATTCGAACACTTTATGTGAATAAGAAGCAACGCATCGTTGGATTAAATTTAACATGGCGTTACCAACTCATTGAAAAACCAGAATTAGTTACCTCAGTGGCATGTTTACAACCTCATTATGATTAGGATTGGCAAAAGTTACGTCTTTAATTTGCAGAGGACAAATTTAATTAGAGCATGCAAGTTCCTCCAATTGCACCTGAATATTCAACCCAACGGGGAAATTTGCACGTCCTTTTCTTCCATGAATTAAGCTTACTATGCTATAATGCACGTCAAAATTCCTAATTCCATGAAAAGAACATATATTTAGTCAAAATCTAACTCAGCAACTACAAGTTCCAGTAGATTGAAAGTTATGCTAGATGAGTCAACAAGGACAACAACCAATAACCGTATCCAAGCACCAAACAAGACAGGTGCTTCAAGGAAAATAAGAATCATATACGGTGCCTTAGTCTCCAAATTCTTACCTTATTTCTATTCATTTACTAACAAGCAATGCAACTCTAGAATCATTGATCCGTATCGTGATTAGCTATATAATTTAGATCAATCAATAATGTGCACATCTCAATAGACACATCAATATTGCAGATAAAATTGAGAATGCTAACCCATCATGGGCCGACCATTACAAATAAAAGTCCATCAAACCATGACTTTCTATGAACCATGGTACCGCGCATTGATCCAAAAAATCAAAACACATGAAACCCCGAAAGACCATGACTTCTCAATGTGTAGTCATGACCTAATTGTCGCAAAGTCAACGCACAAAACACCAAAGACCTTGACTTCTTCACACTTGAATTGCACATGGATGTGTACAAGGTCCATTCATACACGTATGCTGATTTAAATTCTAATTGAAGCATAAAACCCAGAAATTTAGAGATTCACACGAGCAGAATATTTTGCTAGCTAGAAAATTGCTGTCATAACATTTAAAATCTGATTACCTAAATGTTGATACCTAAATTCTGGTGACCCATCTAGGTATCAGCTATATATAAAATTAGAGATCTATCCTAATCCAAAACCAAAAAAAAAATTAAAAAAAATTACATATAGATATCAGGTAGGGGTGTGCAACAGGAACCGCCTAACTCAGGAATTGCCCAAACTGGACCGGACCGGCCGGTTTTGGCCGATTCCTGAAGCTGGCGGTCTAGTTCTCACTTCCCATTCTTGGAACTGGTGCTGGTTGGTCTGGTTCCCGGTTCCGAGGTGGGAATTGGACCAATCGGACTAGACCGAGAGTTTTTAATTTATATATTTTAAAGTTGCTCAAGAGTAGAAAATAAAAAAATTCTTCAAAGTCTTAGGAAAATACAATTACATATAAATCAAAAGGACAAATCAATAAAGCAGTGTATAAACGAAGTGGGTTGTCTTTGAAAACGTACTCTAACATTAACAATTTTTTTCCCGAAAAAGAAAATTACTGATTCCACCAAAACGAACCGGACCAGTCGATCGATCAGGTTCTCGGTTCCAAGACTGGCTGGTTTGGTCCACAGTCCTAGAATTTGGGAACCGGTCCTCCTGGTCCGGTTCCTAGTTCCACCTTTGAATTGGACCAGATCAAGAACCGATCATCCCTAATATCAAGAGAAATTTGCAGTAAAGAAAATTGAAACATTAGATAATATACTGATCAACTTGCAAAAGATGATCGAAAGCATGAAAAATTTCCCTTAACATAATTCACTAAAATATATAGAACTTGTGATATCAATTAACAACTCTCATTAGAAAATCCCGATTGTTGATTCTTTCATGAAAATATCAAGTACTTTTCTCCTTTTTCAAAACAAGGTAAGCGTTTCGCATTACAATTGGTATAAAAGTATCCGAAATTAAGCTTTTATTTGGACAGGATACTTGTGGTATGCCATGTGTTACGTTAGTAGTGGATAGCCACCATCATGGATGCAAATATTTTTTTAAGAAGTAAAAAATCAAGACTTTTCCCACCTTGAACTCTATTTCCCTGTTCTCAAAATATTACTTTCCATCCGAAGCCAAAATCTTATTACAACAAAGATCAAATTGCCCCTCTTTAGAAATTTCAAGCCTCCAAGTGCTAGTTTCCATCATGCATAAATCTCCTATCTTTTCACCACCCACCATCGTCTACCACCGTGGACCCCTCGCACCTGTGGTCACGCTTGGGTCTCTCTCATCCCTTTCTGAAACAAATATAAAATATAAATTTTTTTTCTCATCACACGTTTTTGCTTTCACTTGGGTCACTGGCCATTCAAAAAGGAAATATTTAAAAAGATCTATCAATTATTATGTTTTTATTAATTACGTATTTTTATTCAGGAACTAATTTAGTCAGCAATTGTTATCAAGAATAACATGATTATGAGAAGACAACAACCGCCGAGGGACACGTCTGCACCTGCATCTATTGTGTCCTGCTTACAACGTGACAAAAGTGGTCAAAAGCAGATGGTGGGGGGACAGCTATCGCGAAGAGCGCTCCAAGGTCATGAAAGGAATCGTACATTAGCGAAATGTAAACTCATTTTTTTTTTTACTTTTTTGGGCCCTCAGCCTTCTATTTTTGCACTAAATAAGGGCAGACCAAGACCACCCCAAAACTGACTTCTCTCTCTTCTTCCGTCAGCGTCCTAGCCCGCTTCGCACGCTCGAAATTAGTCTCTCTTTCATAAGAAAAGTTTGAAAATCCATAAATGATAGAAGTCGAGCATCACATCAAAACTAGCTGGAACAAGGGTTTCTTCTCCAACGCACGCGTACAGAGTATGAGTCAAAAAGGCAGAGTTAGAAAGGGACTTAGCTGACAGAGGTGCTGGCAATGTGTAAATCATATCAAGTCAAGGACGATCAATATTCGATTATTGAGATCCTTTAGCATCGATAAAAAGAAGATATTTCATTGATTAGCAAGTCGTCACGGGCACATAAAAAAAACGTACTAACCAATGCATGAAAAATGACATACCACCTAACAAGTCGTTAATGTTGTTATTGCGCAACTTGGGTCAAGGTCATGAGAAACGGGGGTTTCACACATGATAAACCTATAGGATTTTTATTAAAAAAATTTCTTTAAACATTTGAACCATCATTTCAATTATTTCCCACGATGCACATTACTTACCCTAGGTCACGCATATTGAATAGATTCAAAGTTATGTTAGATGAGTCAACAAGGACAATAATCCATAATCGTATCCAGGCACCAAATGAGATAGGTGCTTCAAGGAAAATAAGAATCATATATGGTACCTTAGTCTCCAAATTCTTACCTTATTTCTATTCATTTATTAACAAGCAATGCAACTCTAGAATCATTGATCCATATCGTGATTAGCTATATACTTTAGATCAATCAATAATGTGCACATCTCAATAGACACATCAATATTGTAGATAAAATTGAGAATGCTAACCCATCATGGGCTGACCATTACAAATAAAAGTCCATCAAACCATGACTTTCTATGAACCATGGTACTGCGTATTGATCCAAAAAATCAAAACACATGAAACCCCCAAAGACCATGACTTCTCAATGTGTAGTCATGACCCAATTTTCGCAAAGTCAACGCACAAAACACCAAAGACCTTGACTTCTTCACACTTGAATTGCACATGGATGTGTACAAGGTCCATTCATACACGTATGCTGATTTAAATTCTAATTGAAGCATAAAACCCAGAAATTTAGAGATTCACATGAGTAGAATATTTTGCTAGCTGGAAAATTGCTGTCATAATATTTAAAATCTGATTACTTAAATGATGATACCTAAATTCTAGCGACCCATCTAGGTATTAGCTATATATAAAATTAGAGATCTATCCTCATCCAAAACCAAAAAATAAATAAATTAAATTACATATAGATATCAAGTACGGGTGTGCAACGGGAACCGCCTAACCTAGGAACTGCCCGAATCGGACCAGACTAGCTGGTTTTGGGCGGTTCCCGATGTGATATCCTGAAATTCGAGCCCTTTGAGGGATGAGTGAATGTGAATTTCACCAATGCATTATTGGTTAATTTCGCTTGGACCCAATCATTTCCGAGATACTGACCTTGAGGGGAAAGACTACTGAGGACAGAACTCGTGTGACTAAAGAACTTGACCTGGGACAACGACTAGACCGTGAGATTTTCGTAAGGACGATCCTGTAGTCATGCAAGCCAATTTTAGGGACTAATTGAAGTCGATTTGCTAATAGAAATAATGGGACGACGGGTGATTCCATCTACTGTTATCAAACCCGCGAACGACCCTATGTCGATCCATTATAATTGTGTACTTTGAAATAAGAATCTATCTTTCGCAATTTCATGTTGTCAAGGACGTCAATGTGTTAAGAAGTCATGAACGTGGTTTGGCACAAGTCGGTTACATGTGAATCCTCGAAACTGCCTGTTAGTTTGAATTATACCAAAATAACATTTGAGCAAAATTGACAAGGCATGAGAATTCAAGATTGAACTTTGAATTTTTGGAAATGTCCAGGACAAACTTTTGGACAATGCTTCCTTGATAGTCGATAGTGTCGGTTGAGCCGAGTTTTTGGAAAAATGATTTTCGGACCGAGGAAACGAGCCTACGATGACGCGGGCCGGGCAAGAGTAGTGTGGGCCACACGCCCAAGGTGGGATGGCCACCGTGGAAGACTGAGACAAACAAATGAGCCCGTTGGACCAAACCGAGCATTTACCCTTTCGAGCCCGTTGTCTAAACCTGAGCCAATTCGAGCCCAACAAATTTCTAAGCCCATTTCTATTCATTTTCCGGCTCGTTTCCTAGGTCCGCCTTTCACTTTCAACCCAAGGGCACATTGGGAAATGTGCAAGGTGTAAATGACCAAAATACCCTTGGATATTTTGAAGAAAAGTCAAAGGAAGAGAGAGAAGATGATGTCACTTGCTTGGGGGAGTGTAGAAGGCATTTAATGGCATTGAAGGGGTCTTCTAGAAGCCCTCACTTCACTCTCTCTCTCTCTCTCCCTTTTTCAGCTCCAAAAATAGCAGCCCCTCTCCTCCCTTGTTTCCCTTCTTCTTGCAATTTTCAACTTTTGACCTTACACCGAAATTCGAATTGTTCACGGCCTTCCCATTGGAATCTTGTCCCATGCCACCCGCCATTGTGTTCAAAAGAGAATTTCCGTTCAGAAAGTGTAGGCCGATCGCTGAAAGGAGCCGCCAACCGACCCATACGGCGGCCAGAAGCCGGCTATTGCCGGACCGCCACTATTCCGCTTGCAACAGCTTTGTTCCGCATTTTCCCCTGTTTTTCTCCCATTCCAGCCAAACCACCACCCATACCAGCCACAAGTGGTTTCCTCGCAACCCTCGAGTGCCGTCGGTTACTGGCCCGCCACTCGCCGAAGCTCCAGGCAACCTGTTCAACTTTAGTCAGCCACTTTCTCTTCAAACAATGCTGTTTTCTGAGGTTGCAGTGGGAACCAGAGGTTGTTGCTGCTGTTTTGACCCTAGGACTGCCTTGGATCGCTATGGTGGAAGTCCCTAGGCATCGGGTTCATCGCCGTCGCCGCACCCATGTCGCCAACCCGTTTAATGGGTGAGTTTAGCCCCTAATCCCAATTTAGTGTCTAAACTTGCTTATGGTTGGGTTAATTAATGTTAATGCTGGTTTAGGAGGGTTAATTAAGTTGTATTAGCCCTAAGATAGGTGGTTAGATAGATGATTAAAATTAGCTTAGCTTAATCTTGCTTAATTATGCTTGATTATGCTTAAATGTTGCTTATGGCATTGAAGGGGTCTTCTAGAAGCCCTCACTTCACTCTCTCTCTCCCCTCTTCAGCTCCAAAAATCGCAGCCCCACTCCTCCATTGTTTCCCTTCTTCCAGCAATTTTCAACTTTTGACCTTCCACCAAAATCCAAGTTGTTCATGGCCTTCCCGTTGGAATCTTGTCTCATGCCACCCCCATTGTGTTCAGAAGAGAATTTCCGTTCGTAAAGTGTAGGCCGATCGCTAAAAGGAGCCGCCGGCCGATCCATACGGCGGCCAGAAGCCGGCTGTTGCCGGACCGTCACTATTCCGCCTACAACAGCTTTGTTCCGCCTTTTCCCCTGTTTTTCTCCCATTCCAGCCAAACCACCGCCCATACCAGCGACAAGTGATTTCCCTGCGACCCTCGAGTGCCGTCGGTTGTTGGCCCGCCGCTCGCTTTAGCTCCAAGCAACCTGTTCAACTTTGGTCAGCCACTTTCTCTTCAAGCAGTTCTGTTTTCTAAGGTTGCAGTGGGAAGCAGAGGTTGTTGCTGCTGTTTTGACCCTAGGACCACCTTGGATCGCTGTGGTGGAAGTCCCTAGGCATCGAGTTCGTCGCCGTCACCACGCCCATGTCATCAGCCCGTTTAACGAGTGAGTTTAGCCCCTAATCCCTATTTAGTATCTAAACTTACTTATGGTTGGGTTAATTAGTGTTAATGCTGGTTTAGGAGGGTTAATTAAGTTGTATTAGCCCTAAGATAGGTGGTTAGATAGATGATTAAAATTAGCTTAGCTTAATCTTGCTTAATTATGCTTGATTATGCTTAAATGTTGCTTATGGCATTGAAGGGGTCTTCTAGAAGCCCTCACTTCACTCTCTCTCTCCCCTCTTCAGCTCCAAAAATCGTAGCCCCACTCCTCCCTTGTTTCCCTTCTTCCTGCAATTTTCAACTTCTGACCTTCCACTGAAATCCATGGCCTTCCCATTGGAATCTTGTCTCAAGCAACCGGCCATCGTGTTCAAAAGAGAATTTCCAATCAGATACCGTTAACTGATTGCTAGAAGGAGTCGCCGGCCGACCCGTATGGCGGCCGGAAGTCGGCTGTTGCAGGACCGTCACTATTCCGCCTGCAGCAGCTTTGTTCTGCCTTTTCCCCTATTTTTCTCCCATTCCAGCCAAACCACTGCCCATACCAGCCACAAGTGGTCCCCTCGACCCCCGGGTGCCGTCGATTGCCGGCCCGCAACTTGCCGGAGTTCCGGGCAGCCCGTTCAACTTTGGTTAGCCACTTTCTCTTCAAGCAGTGCTGTTTCCTGAGGTTGCAGTGGGAAGCAGAGGTTGTTGCTGCTGTTTTGACCCCGGGATCGCCTTGGATCGTTGTGGTGAAAGTCCCCAGGTGTCGGGTCCGTTGCCACTACTGTGCCCGTGCCGCCATCCCGCTTAATGAGTGAGTTTAGCCCCTAATCCCTATTTAGTGCCTAAACTTGCCTATGGTTGGGTTAATTAGTGTTAATGCTTGTTTAGGAGGGTTAATTAAGTTGTATTAATCCTAAGATAGGTGGTTAGATAGATGATTAAGATTAGCTTACCTTAATCTTGCTTAATTTTACTTGATTATGCTTAAATGTTGCTTATGGCATTGAAAGGGTCTTCTAGAAGCCCTCACTTCACTCTCTCCCCCCCCTCTTCAGCTCCAAAAATCGTAGCCTCTCTCCTCTCTTGTTTCCCTTCTTCCTGCAATTTTCAACTTCTGACCTTCCACCGAAATTTGATTTGTTCATGGCCTTCCCGTTGGAATCTTGTCTCATACCATCCGCCATCGTGTTCAGAAGAGAATTTCTGTTCAGATAGCATCGGCCGATCACTGGAAGGAGCCACTGGCCGACCCGTACGGTGGCCGGAAGCTGGCTGTTGTCGGACCGTCACTATTCCGCCTACAGCAGCTTTGTTCCCCATTTTCCCCTGTTTTTCTCCCATTCCAGTCAAACTACCGCCCCATACCAACCACAAGTGGTTTCCCCTCGACCCCCAGGTGCCACCGGTTGCCGGCCCACCGCTCACCGGAGCTCCGAGCAGCCCGTTCAACTCAGGTCAGCCACTTTCTCTTCAATTAGTGCTGTTTTCTAAGGTTGCAGTGGGAAGCAGAGGTTGTTGCTGCTGTTTTGATCCTGGGACTGCCTTGGATCGCTGTGGTGGAAGTCCCCGGGTGTCGGGTTCGTCGCCGCCACCGCGCCCGTGTCGCTGGCCCGCTTAACGGGTGAATTTAGCCCCTAATCCCTATTTAGTGCCTAAACTTGCTTTGGGTTGGGTTAATTAGTGTTAATTCTTGTTTAGGAGAGTTAATTAAGTTTTATTATCCCTAAGATAGGTGGTTAGATAGATGATTAAGATTAGCTTAGCTTAATCTTGCTTAATTATGCTTGATTATGCTTAAATGTTGCTTCTGGCATTGAAGGGGTTTTCTAGAAGCCCTCACTTCACTCTCTCTCTCCCCTCTTCAGCTCCAAAAATCGTAGCCCCTCTCCTCCCTTATTTCCCTTCTTCCTGCAATTTTCAACTTCTAACCTTCCACCGAAATCTGAGTTGTTCACGGCCTTCCCGTTGGAATCTTGTCTCATGCCACCCGCCATCGTGTTCAGAAGAGAATTTCCATTCAGATAGCGTTGGCCGATCATTGGAAGGAGCTGCCGGCCGATCCGTATGGCAACCGGAAGCCGGCTGTTGCTGGATCGTCACTATTCCTCCTGCAGCAACTTTGTTCCACCTTTTTCCCTGTTTTTCTCCCATTCTAGCCAAACCATCGCCCATACCAGCCACAAGTGGTTTCCCCTCGACCCCCGAGTGTCACCGGTTGCCGGTCCGCCACTCGCCGGAGCTCCGGGCAGCCCGTTCAACTTTGGACAGCCACTTTCTCTTCAAGTAGTGCTGTTTTATGAGGTTACAATGGGAAGCAGAGGTTGTTGATGCTGTTTTGACCCCAGGACCGCCTTCGATTGCTATGGTGTAAGTCCCCAGGCGTCAGGTTCGTCACCGCCGCCGTGCTTGTGTCGCCAGCCCGCTTAATGTGTGAGTTTAACCCCTAATCCCTATTTAGTGCCTAAACTTGCTTATGGCTGGTTAATTAGTGTTAATGCTTGTTTAGGATGGTTAATTGAGTTGTATTAGCCCTAAGATAGGTGGTTAGATAGATGATTAAGATTAGCTTAGCTTAATCTTGCTTAATTATGCTTGATTATGCTTAAATGTTGCTTATGGCATTGAAGGGGCCTTCTAGAAGCCCTCACTTCACTCTCTCTACCCTCTACAGCTCCAAAAATCACAGCCCCTCTCCTCACTTGTTTCCCTTCTTCCTGCAATTTTCAGCTTTTGACCTTCCACCGAAATCCGAGTTGTTCATGGCCTTCCCGTCGAAATCTCGTCTCATGCCACCCGCCATCATGTTCAGAAGAGTATTTCTGTTCAAATAGCTTCAGCCGATCACTGGAAGGAGCCACCGGCCGACCCGTACGGCGGCCGGAAGCCGGCTGTTGTTGGACCGTCACTATTTTGCCTACAGCAGCTTTGTTCCACATTTTCCCCTGTTTTCCTCCCATTCCAGCCAAACTATCGCCCCATACCAACCACAAGTGGTTTCCCCTCGACCCCCAGGTGCCGCCGGTTACTGGCCCACCGCTCGCCGGAGCTCCGGGCAGCCCGTTCAACTCCGGTCAGCCACTTTCTCTTCAATTAGTGCTGTTTTCTGAGGTTGCAGTGGGAAGCAGAGGTTGTTGCTGCTGTTTTGACCCTGGGACCACCTTGGATTGCTGTGGTGGAAGTCCCCGGGTGTCGGGTTCGTCGCCGCCACCGCGCCCATGTCGCTGGCCCGCTTAACGGGTGAATTTAGCCCCTCATCCCTATTTAGTGCCTAAACTTGCTTTGAGTTGGGTTAATTAGTGTTAATTCTTGTTTAGGAGAGTTAATTAAGTTTTATTATCCCTAAGATAGGTGGTTAGATAGATCATTAAGATTAGCTTAGCTTAATCTTGCTTAATTATGCTTGATTATGCTTAAATGTTGGTTATGGCATTGAAGGGGTTTTCTAGAAGCCCTCACTTCACTCTCTCTCTCCCCTCTTCAGCTCCAAAAATCGCAGCCCCTCTCCTCCCTTGTTTCCCTTCTTCCTGCAATTTTCAACCTCTAACCTTCCACAGAAATCTGAGTTGTTCACGGCCTTCCCGTTGGAATCTTGTCTCATGCCACCCGCCATCGTGTTCAGAAGAGAATTTCCATTCAGATAGCGTTGGCCGATCATTGGAAGGAGCTGCCGGCCGATCCGTATGGCAACCGGAAGCCGGCTGTTGCTGGATCGTCACTATTCCTCCTGCAGCAACTTTGTTCCACCTTTTTCCCTGTTTTTCTCCCATTCTAGCCAAACCATCGCCCATACCAGCCACAAGTGGTTTCCTCTCGACCCCCGAGTGTCACCGGTTGCCGGTCCGCCACTCGCCGGAGCTCCGGGCAGCCCGTTCAACTTTGGTCAGCCACTTTCTCTTCAAGTAGTGCTGTTTTATGAGGTTACAATGGGAAGCAGAGGTTGTTGCTGCTATTTTGACCCCAGGACCGCCTTGGATTGCTATGGTGTAAGTCCCCAGGCATCAGGTTCGTCACCGCTGCCGTGCTTGTGTCGCCAGCCTGCTTAATGTGTGAGTTTAACCCCTAATCCCTATTTAGTGCCTAAACTTGCTTATGGCTGGGTTAATTAGTGTTAATGCTTGTTTAGGAGGGTTAATTGAGTTGTATTAGCCCTCAGATAGGTGGTTAGATAGATGATTAAGATTAGCTTAGCTTAATCTTGCTTAATTATGCTTAATTATGCTTAAATGTTGCTTATGGCATTGAAGGGGTCTTCTAGAAGCCCTCACTTCACTCTCTCTCTCCCCTCTACAGCTCCAAAAATCACAGCCCCTCTCCTCACTTGTTTCCCTTCTTCCTGCAATTTTCAGCTTTTGACCTTCCACCGAAATCCGAGTTGTTCATGGCCTTCCCGTCGAAATCTCGTCTCATGCCACCCGCCATCATGTTCAGAAGAGTATTTCTGTTCAAATAGCGTCAGCCGATCACTGGAAGGAGCCACCGGCCGACCCGTACGGCGGCCGGAAGCCGGCTGTTGTTGGACCGTCACTATTTTGCCTACAGCAGCTTTATTCCACATTTTCCCCTGTTTTCCTCCCATTCCAGCCAAACTATCGCCCCATACCAACCACAAGTGGTTTCCCCTCGACCCCCAGGTGCCGCCGGTTATTGGCCCACCGCTCGCCGGAGCTCCGGGCAGCCCGTTCAACTCCGGTCAGCCACTTTCTCTTCAATTAGTGCTGTTTTCTGAGGTTGCAGTGGGAAGCAGAGATTGTTGCTGCTGTTTTGACCCTGGGACCACCTTGGATTGCTGTGGTGGAAGTCCCCGGGTGTCGTGTTCGTCGCCGCCACCGCGCCCATGTCGCTGGCCCGCTTAACGGGTGAATTTAGCCCCTCATCCCTATTTAGTGCCTAAACTTGCTTTGGGTTGGGTTAATTAGTGTTAATTCTTGTTTAGGAGAGTTAATTAAGTTTTATTATCCCTAAGATAGGCGGTTAGATAGATGATTAAGATTAGCTTAGCTTAATCTTGCTTAATTATGCTTGATTATGCTTAAATGTTGCTTATGGCATTGAAGGGGTTTTCTAGAAGCCCTCACTTCACTCTCTCTCTCCCCTCTTCAGCTGCAAAAATCACAGCCCCACTCCTCCCTTGTTTCCCTTCTTCTTGCAATTTTCAACTTCTGACCTTCCACCGAAATCCGAGTTGTTCATGACTTTCCCATTGGAATCTTGTCTCATACCACCCGCCATCGTGTTGAAAAGAGAATTTCCATTCAGATCGCGTTGGCCGATCATTGGAAGGAGCTGCCGGCCGATCCGTATGGCAACCGGAAGCCGGCTGTTGCTGGATCGTCACTATTCCACCTGCAGCAGCTTTGTTCCGCCTTTTCCCCTATTTTTCTCCCATTCCAGCCAAACCACTGCCTATACCAGCCACAAGTGGTCTCCCCTCGACCCCCGAGTGCCGCCGGTTGCCGGCCCGCCACTTGCCGGAGCTCCGGGCATCCTGTTCAACTTCGGTTAGCCACTTTCTCTTCAGGCAATGCTGTTTTCTGAGGTTGCAATGGGAAACAGAGGTTGTTGCTGCTGTTTTAACCCCGGGATTGCCTTGGATCGTTGTGGTGGAAGTCCCTAGGTGTCGGGTCCGTTGCCACCGCTGTGCCTGTGCCGCCAGCCCGCTTAGTGGGTGAGTTTAGCCCTAATCCCTATTTAGTGCCTAAACTTGCCTATGGTTGGGTTAATTAGTGTTAATGCTTGTTTAGGAGGGTTAATTAAGTTGTAGTAGCCCTAAGATAGGTGGTTAGATTGATGATTAAGATTAGCTTAGCTTAATCTTGCTTAATTATGTTTGATTATGCTTAAATGTTGCTTATGGCATTGAAGGGGTCTTCTATAAGCCCTCACTTCACACTCTCTCTCCCCTCTTCAGCTCCAAAAATTGCAGCCCCTCTCCTCCCTTGTTTCCCTTCTTCCTGCAATTTTCAACTTCTGACCTTCCATCGAAATTCGAGTTGTTCATGGCCTTCCCGTTGGAATCTTGTCTCATGCCACCCGCCATCGTGTTCAGAAGAGAATTTTCGTTCAGGTAGTGTCGGCTGATCATTGGAAGGAGCCGCCGGCCGATCCGTATGGTGACTTGAAGCCTGCTTTTGCTAGACTGTCACTATTCCTCCTACAGCAACTTTGTTCCACCTTTTTCCCTGTTTTTCTCCCATTCCAGCCAAACCATCGCCCATACCAGCCACAAGTGGTTTCCCTCGACCCTCGGGTGCCACCGGTTGCCGGCCCGCCACTCGCCGGAGCTCCAGGCAGCCCATTCAACTTTAGTCAGCCACTTTCTTTTCAAGTCATGCTGTTTTCTGAGGTTGCAATGGGAAGCAAAGGTTGTTGCTGCTGTTTTGACCCCGGGACCGCCTTGGATCGCTGTGGTGTAAGTCCCCAGGTGTTAGGTTCATTGCCGCCGCCATGCCTGTGTCGCCAGCCCGCTTAATGGGTGAGTTTAACCCCTAATCCCTGTTTAGTGTCTAAACTTGCTTATGGCTGGGTTAATTAGTGTTAATGCTTGTTTAGGAGGGTTAATTAAGTTGTATTAGCTCTAAGATAGGTGGTTAGATAGATGATTAAGATTAGCTTAGCTTAATCTTGCTTAATTATGCTTGATTATGCTTAAATGTTGCTTATGGCATTGAAGGGGTCTTCTAGAAGCCCTCACTTCACTCTCTCTCTCCCCTCTACAGCTCCTAAAATCACAGCCCCTCTCCTCACTTGTTTCCCTTCTTCCTGCAATTTTCAGCTTTTGACCTTCCACTGAAATCTGAGTTATTCATGGCCTTCCCGTCAAAATCTCATCTCATGCTACCCGCCATCGTGTTCAGAAGAGAATTTCCATTCAGATAGTGTCGGCCGATCACTGGAAGGAGCCGCCGGCCGGAAGCCGATTGTTGTCGGACCGTCACTATTCCGCCTACAGCAACTTTGTTCCACTTTTTCCCCTGTTTTTCTCTCATTCCAGCCGAACTACCGCCCCATACCAACCACAAGTAGTTTCCCCTCGACCCTCGAGTGCCGCCGGTTGCGGGCCCACTGCTCGCCGGAGCTTCGGGCAGCCCATTCAACTCCGGTCAGCCACTTTCTCTTCAATTAGTGTTGTTTTCTGAGGTTGCAGTGGGAAGCAGAGGTTGTTGCTGCTGTTTTGACCCTGGGACCGCCTTGGATCGCTGTGGTGGAAGTCGCCGAGTGTCGGGTTCGTCGCCGCCACCGCGCCCGTGTCGCTGGCCCGCTTAACGGGTGAGTTTAGCCCCTAATCCCTATTTAGTGCCTAGACTTGTATAGGGTTGGGTTAATTAGTGTTAATGCTTGTTTGGGAGAGTTAATTAAGTTTTATTATCCCTAAGATAGGTGGTTAGATAGACTATTAAGATTAGCTTAGTTTAATCTTGCTTAATTATGCTTGATTATGCTTAAATGTTGCATATGTGTGGTTTATGTGATAATTAAGCTTGTTTAGCTTAATTGATTGATTAATTTGTGTTTAGTTCATTTTTTTTAAATTCTGAATTTAATTTATTATTAATTGAATTTCGAAAATTATTGTTCATGATTACTGCTCACGGCACTGTTCATCCGAAAGTGAAATTGTGCATAATTTTATGTGCCTTGATTATATGAAGTGAATTGGATGTGGCATTGCATAAGCATTCGCTTGAATTGTGTGATTTTCACAAAAAGGGAGAAAATGGTTTGTCCAAGGGACACTAGAAATGGACCACTTTTATGTGAAAGATGGGAGAAATGTTTGTTCGAGGGACACTAGAAATGGACCACTTTTGTGAGAAATAATTTGAGGTTTCATATGCAAGCATGTGTGTATTGGCTAATGCTCAAAGATAATAAGTGGGTTGTGATTGTATGCTTGCGTGATCACTAAGTTGAAACCGCTGTCTCGGGAGAGTATCCCTTGATGTTCTGTGGGCATGCGGTCTCAGGAGAGTATCCCTTGACATCCTTTGGACATGCAGTCTCGGGAGAGTATCTCTTAACGTTTGTTGGGCATGCGGTCTCGGGAAAGTGTCCCTTGACATCCTTTGGGCATGCAGTCTCGGGAGAGTATCCCTTGACGTTCATTAGGCATGCGATATTGGGAGAGTATCTCTTGACGTCTTTTGGGCATAGAAGGGCATGGTTGTGCCTCTATGGAGGAAGGGGCGCCGTTGCGCCTCAGTTGTAACCCTGTGAGGTAGTAATAATCGGAATACTTGTGGATGCGAGAATGCATGAGAAAATATGGCATCATTGGTTTTGATTATGTATAAGATGATCACATCATGATTTATGCACGCATGAATTGATAACATGCAGGGTATGGCAATAGCCAGGTGAGATCGCTTGTGGTGCAACTCGCATGTGATTGATGAACTGTATCATCTAACGGCCATGTGCATTACATATATTGTGCTGACTTATAATGTGCAGGGTATGGCATATCGGGTAAGGTTGCATGCGAACCGATTTTTGATTGTTGGTTGACCCTGTTTGTAGTTTGATTGCTAATTGTTGGTTGTTTGTGGTTGGGTTGAGTGGGGTGGTTCTTGAGAGATACCTTAGGTTGAGTTGGTGTACTAACCGGGGCTTAGGGGAAGAATTCGCTGAGATTTTATCTCAACCCATCGTGGTTAACCATTTTCACGCCCCTAAAATGGCACACCTGCAGTGGAGAATCCTGACCCCACTCCACCGGTGATCGACCTGACGGAGTCGAGTCGGATAGGTTCGAGTGACCGTGGTGCTGAACCCAATGGTTCATTTTGTACAACTGGATTAACTTAGCCTAGTTCTTTTTTGGTTTGGCTTAGAGGATGGATCGGCCCCTATTGTCGAGCTTGTAAATCGGAAAGCGATTCTCCGCTGGTTAATCTAGTAAATTGTATAAATGAGTAGTGATGGTTATTCTTGTTGTTCATCCCTCTATCCCTAATTGATTGATTGATTGTTTGTTGGACTGAGGATGGTTTGTCTTCTGCTTGCGCATAACGAAAGATTAAAATGAATGGTCGTCGACAAGTCCTGGGACATCGCTTTCAATTGACCATGGTAAGGGGTTATCGTGTGCTCGGGGTTCGGGGCGTGACATCCCCGTGAGTTTTGGTATCTGAGCGAGGTCAAAACTTGGAGTGATAAGGCGCGTGGGATTTTTGGGATAGTGAGATAGGGATGGCTTTTATATTATATGCCTGTGATTGCTTTTGTGGCTTTGTGTGACTTTATGTGGTGACGGGTTGCTCATAGTCCAAAGTGATGAGCAATCCTGAGCAGAGAGAGCCCTTAGGCGTAGGGCAGCGTCTAGTCGGACTGATGCTAGAGGTAGCACGCAAGCAGATCCTAGGTTAGACAGGATCCTGCTGGCACTAGAGACCTTGTTAGAACAGCAAGCTGAATACTTTTGCTATGGTCCTTGTGGTTTCCCTAGTGAGAGGAGAGGTCAGTGAGAGATCGATGCCTAGGTTGGTAGAGCAGTTCCTGAGACTGAAGCCACCGAGGTCAGTGGCATGGGCGACCCTAAAGCTGAGACCCTTTGGATAAGGGATAGTGAGAGGACCTTTTTCAGTGTTGAGGTGTTCTAAATAAGACAGAGTGGTTTTGGCAGCTTATTAGCTTCAAGGTAATGCTAGTACTTGGTGGGAAGTCACTCAAGGAAGAGTGTTCCCTAAAGCTTCCGTGAAGCTTTCAATGGGAAGTGCTTCTTAGACAGTGCAAGAGAGTCAAAGATGGCAGAGTTCCTATAGTTTCGTCAAAATCAGATGTCAGTTGATCAGTATGAGGCGAAGTTCGCTGAGTTGGCCAAGTAATAGCCGAGGTTGGTAGAGAACCCTATGGATAGGGCGAGACGTTTTAGAGATGGCTTGAAGCCAGAATTGAAAGCCCAGCTCGTGCCCCTTAACTTAAAGAGCTTTGATGAGATGTATGAAAGGGCCTAGATGATAGAGAAGAATATGATTGAGAGGGCGACTACATCTGGCTCGCAGTTTGTGCCTAATAGAGACAATTGTCGATTTGGGAATGGACCGATGATGGGGCGAAGAAGTCCCATCCCACTTGACAGAAAGAATTACGTGGGAAAGCTGACCGCCCGAAATTAGGTCGTGAGTAAGTCATTGCATATGGTGGATTGTCATGGGAAGAAAATTCAATTTAACCCAGTAGTAGGTGGTAGTTTTGAAATTGTAGGAAATCGAGGGGAACCCTCCATTCCTCTGATTTCGTCACTCGAGGTGACTCGATTGTTGGAGTATGGATGCCAAGGGTATTTGGCATTGGTGATAGACACGATGGTGAAAGGATCAAAAGTAGAGGATATTACTGTGGTACAATAGTACATGGATGTGTTTCTCGAGAAATTGTCGGGATTGCCCTAGAAGAGAAAATTGAGTTTGTGATTGAGTTGGCCCTTGGCACTGAATTGATTTCCAAGGCACCTTATAGGATGGCCTTGTCAGAATTGAAAGAACTGAAAGTTCAGACGCACTGGGATGAGCGTCTCCTTGGGGAGTGCTGGTACTATTTGTAAGGAAAAAGGACGGTTTGTTGAGATTGTGCATTGATTATCGACAGCTTAATCAAGTGACAATTAAGAACAAGTATCCATTGCCAATGATTGATGATTGTGTTCATTGACGATATCCTGGTATACTCGAGGAGTCCAGAGGATCATGAGAAACACTTGAGATCAGTACTACAAACCTTGAGAGAGCATGAGCTCCATACTAAATTTAGCAAGTGCGAGTTTTGGTCATTTCGCGTGGTATTTTTAGGTCATGTGATTTCGGGTGAAGGGATCTCTATTGACATGATGTTACAATCCCAAGAAACTTCGATTGGCTGGGTATTACAGTTCGTAGAGAAGTTTTCTGCGATAGACATGCCATTGACGAGGTTGTTAAAGAAGGAAGACAAGTTCGATTGGATGGATAAGTGCGAGCGTAGTTTTCAAGAGCTCAAGAGCTCAAGGGTAAACTGACTATCACACTTGTATAAAGGACTAGGCTACATGTTAATGCAACATGGCAAGGTGGTTGCATTAAGGACTAAGATTGCGAGATTCTGTATCATCCGGGGAAAGCGAATAAAGTAGCAGATGCGCTCAGCCAAAAGTCAACAATTGTACAGATAATGGTTTGAGAATCGATCTTTTGGAGGGATGCCATAGTTACCATCCACCCTGGCAATACGAAAATGTATTAGAATTTGAAGCAGCACTTCTGGTGGAACAGTATGAAGTTGGACATTGCAAAGCACATGGCTAAGTGTTTGACTTGCCAACAAGTAAAGGATCAACATTGTAAGCCTGGTGGACTGCTACAACCTCTTGAGATTCCCAAGTGGAAGTGGGAACACATTACCATGGATTTGTGATGGGATTGCTAAGGAGTCAAGAAGGCAATGACTCGATTTGTGTAGTAGTTGACAGATTGACGAAGTCAACTTACTTCGTTGCGGTAAGAAAAGATTTTACGTTGGATAGGCATGCAGAGTTGTACATACATCTTATGTGCGCATACATGAAGTTCTAGTAACGATCACATCTGACCGTGATCCTATGTTTGTGGCAACTTTCTAGAAAAGTTTGTAGTCGGCCTTGTGGACGAAACTGCAGTATAGTACGATGTACCATCCGCAGACGGACGGTCAATCAGAAAGGATTTGAAAAAGTATTCGAAAGCCTTTAGTGCGATAAATGATATTTGGTTTGCACTAATTTTCATGCAGTTGAGGCAAATTATTGGTTTGGTTATTAAATGGACGTGAAAGGAATGTTGAAAGAAAAATCGGTGGTTTGTGGAATTCGGATAGCGGTTTGATGGAAATTCAGTGAATCAGATTTCAAGTGTCGATAAGATTCCCCAGTGGAAACGAACTCATGGGTTGACAAACTAGAGAAAGTTTTGCACTTTGAGGTGCTCAGACGAGGTTAAAACCATGAGGCTTGGTATGGGATAGGCCAAAGCGGATAATACTTCTATGAGATGGTGCATGTCTAAAAGTAACTAGTAGTGGTGTAGTTCGAAGATGCCCATAACAACTAATTCGACGAGGGCAGGGAGTGGTTGCCAGGGCTATAGTGCCTGGACAAGGAGCGACTCTTGGCAGGCTTCTAAGATGTTGAAAGGGGAAAAAATGAACTAGACTACGCATTGTGCAAAAAGAGAGTGCTTGTGGGATAAGATTTTATCGGAGTGGTATAGCCGAAATATGGTCAAGTTTGTGGAACTCCAATATATAGAACGAGGTTAGGGAATTGGGAATCGCTAGTTCAAAAATCGGTTTCGGAGTTATTGAATGCAGTTTAGATTATCAGAGACAAACTAAAGACAGCGCAGAGTCGTTAGAAGAATTATGCAGATAAGCATCGTAAACCGTTGGAGTTTAAGGTGGGCGATCATGTGTTTCTGAAAGTATCGTCGATAAGGGGTACTTCCAGATTTGGCAAGAAAGGAAAGTTAAGTCCGAGGTATATTGGATCCTTTGAAATTTTGGAAAGGATCGGGGTTTTAGCGTATGTCTTGCATTGCCACCGAAACTTGCTCAAGTACATGATGTTTTCCATGTGTCCATGTTGAGAAAGTATGAACTGGACCCGACTCATGTTTTGAACTTTGAAGAACTGGACGTAGACGATAGGGTGTCGTACATGGAGAGGCCAATACAGATAGAGGACCGTAAAGAACAAGTACTCCGAAACAAGACAATTGCCTTGGTTAAGGTGATCTAGCAGCATCACAGAACAGAGGGAGCAACATGGGAAAGCGAAGAAGTGATGAAGCATCAGCACTCCCATCTGTTTGAGGATTTGTCTGTGATTGCAAATTTTGAGGACGAAATTTTTGTAAGGGGGGAAGAATTGTGACGTCCTGAAATTCGAGCCCTTTGAGGGATGAGTGAACGTAAATTTCACCAATGCATTGTTGGTTAATTTCACTCGGATCCAATCATTTCTGAGATACTGACCTTGAGGGGAAAAACTATTGAGGATAGAACTCGTGCGACTAAAGAACTTGACCTGGGAAAATGACTCAACCGTGAGACTTGCGTAAGGACGATCCTATAGTCATACAGGCCGATTTCAGGGACTAATAGAAGTGGATTTACGGACAGAAATAATGAGATGACGGGTGATTCCGTCTACTGTTGTCAAACCCGCGAACGACCCTATGTCGATCCTTGATAATTGTGTACTTTGAAATAAGAATCTATCCTTCGCAATTTCATGTCGTTAAGGACGTCCATGTGTCAAAAAGTCTTGAACATGGTTTGGCACAAGTTGGTTACGCGTGAATCCTCGAAGCCGCCTGTCAGTCTGAATTATACCAAAATGATATTTGGGCAAAATTGATAAGGCATGAGAATCTAAGATTGGACTTCGAATTTTCGGGAATGTCCGGGACGGACTTTTGGACGATGCTTTGTTGATAGTCGACAGTGTCGGTTGAGCTGAGTTTTTGGGAAAGGGATTTTTGGACCAAGGAAACGAGCCTATGATGACGTGAGCCAGGCAAGAGTAGTGTGGGCCACACGCCCAAGGTGGGATGGCCACCGTGGAAGACTGAGACAAACAAACGAGCCCGTTGGACTAAATCGAGCATTTACCTTTTCGAGCCTGTTGTCTAAACTTGAGCCGATTTGAGCCCAACAAATTCCTGAGCCCGTTCCTATTCATTTTCCAGCTCGTTTCCTATGCCCGCCTTTCACTTTCAGCTCAAGGGCACATTGGGAAATGTGCAAGGTGGAAATGACCAAAATACCCTTGGATATTTTGAAGAAAAGTCAAAGGAAGAGAGAAGATGATGTCACTTGCTTGTAGGAGTGTAGAAGGCATTTAATGGCATTGAAGGGGTCTTCTAGAAGCCCTCACTTCACTCTCTCTCTCCCCTCTTCAGCTCCAAAAATCGCAACCCCTCTCCTCCCTTGTTTCCCTTCTTGCAATTTTCAGCTTCTGACCTTCCACCGAAATCCTAGTTGTTCATGGCCTTCTCGTTGGAATCTCGTCTCATGCCACCTGCCATCGTGTTCAGAAGAGAATTTCCGTTCAGATAGCATCGGCCGATTACTGAAAGGAGCCGCCGGCCGACCCGCACGACGGTTGGAAACTGGCTGTTGTCAGACCGTCACTATTCCGCCTGCAGCAGCTATGTTTCGCATTTTACCCTATTTTTCTCCCATCCTAGCCAAACCACCTCCCATACCCGCCACAAGTGGTTTCCCCCCGACCCCTGGGTGCCGCCGGTTGCCAGCCCGCCGCTCGCCGAAGCTCCAGGCAGCCCGTTCAACTCCAGTCAACCACTTTCTCTTCAAGCAATGTTGTTTTCTGAGGTTGTAGTGGGAAGCAGAGGTTGTTGTTGTTGTTTTGACCTTGGGACTACCTTGGATCGCTGTGGTGGAAGTCTCCGAGTGTCAGGTTCGTCGCCGCTGTCGCGCCTGTGTCGCCGGCCCACTTAACGGGTGAGTTTAGCCCCTAATCCTTATTTAATGCCTAAACTTGCTTAGGGTTGGGTTAATTAGTGTTAATGCTAGTTTATGAGGGTTAATTAAGTTGTATTAGCCCTAAGATAGGTGGTTAGATAGATGATTAAGATTAGCTTAGCTTAATTTTGCTTAATTATGCTTGGTTATGCTTAAATGTTGCTTATGTGTGGTTTATGTGATAATTAAGTTTGTTTAGTTTAATTGATTGATTAATTTGTGTTTAATCAATGTTTTGTTTAATTTCTGAATTTAATTTATTATTAATTGAATTTCGGAAATTATTGTTCATGAATTACTGTTCATGATTACTGTTCACGGCATTATTCATCCGGAAGTGAAATTGTGCATGATTTTATGTGCCTTGATTATATTAAGTGAGTTGGATGTGGCGTTGCATAAGCATCCACTTGAATTGTGTGATTTTCACAAAAAGGGAGAAAATGGTTTGTTCGAGAGATACCAGAAATGGACCGCTTGCGTGATTACTAAGTTGAAACTACCATCTAAGGAGAGTATCCCTTGACGTTTTGTGGGCATGCGGTCTCGGGAGAGTATCCCTTGACATCCTTTTGGCATGCAGTCTCGGGAGAGTATCCTTTGACGTTTGTTGGGCATACGGTCTCAGGAGAGTATCCCTTGACATCCTTTGGGCTTGTAGTCTCGGGAGAGTATCCCTTGACATTTGTTGGGCATGCGGTCTCGGAAGATCCCTTGATGTTAATTGGGCATGCGGTCTTGGGAGAGTATCCCTTAACGTCTTTTGGGCACAGTTGCGCCTCTGCGAAGGAAGGGTGCCATAACGTCGTTGCACCTCGGTTGTAGCCTTGTGGGGTAGTAATAATCAGAACACGTGTGGATGCAAGAGTGCATGAGAAAATATGGCATCATTGGTTCTAATTATGCATGAGATTATTACATCATGATTTATGGCACGCACGCATGAATTGATAATGTGCAGGGTATAGCAATGACCAGGTGAGATCGCTTGTGGTGCGACTCGCATGTGATTGATGAATTGCATCATCTAACGGCCATATGCATTGCGTGTATTGTGCTGACTTATAATGTGTAGGGTATGGCATACCAAGTAAGGTTGCATACGAACTGACTTTTGATTGTTGGTTGACCCTGTCTGTGGTTTGATTGCTGATTGCTGGTTGTTTGTGGTTGGGTTGAGTGAGGGGTGGTTCTAAAGAGATACCTCAGTTTGAGTCGATGTACTAATCGAGGCTTAGCGGAAGAACTCGCTGAGATTTTATCTCAACCCGCCGTGGTTAACCATTTTCAGGCCCCTAAAATGGCACACCCGCAGTAGAGAATCCTGCCCCCACTCCACCAGTGATCGACCCGACGGAGTCGAGTCCGATGGGTCCGAGTGACCGTGGTGCTGAACTCGAGGGTTCATTTTGTACTGTTGGATTAACCTAGCCTAGTTCCTTTTTGGTTTGGCTTAAAGGATGGATCGGCCCCTGTTATCAAGCTTGTAAATCAGAAAGCGATCCTCCGTTGGTTAATCTAGTAAATTGTATAAATGAGTAGTGATAGTTGTTCTTGTTGTTCATCCCTCTATCCCTGATTGATTGATTGATTGTTTGTTGGACTGGGAATGGTTCATCTTCCGCTTGCGCATAACGAAAGATTAAAATGAATGGTTGTCGACAAGTTCTAGGATGTCGCTTTCAATTGACCATGGTAAGGGATTGTCGCATGCTCAGGGTTCAGGGCGTGACACCCAAAGCCGGCAATCTGGTTCCTGCTTTCCATTTTTGGAACTGGTGGCTGATTGGTCCAGTTCCCAATTCCAAGGTGGGAATTGGACCAACTGGGAATCGAACCGACCAGATTGGACCGATAGTTTTTAATTTGATATTTTAAAGTTGCTCAAGAATTCAAAAAAAAAAAATCTTCAAAGTCTTAGGAAAGTACAATTACATATAGATTAAAAAGACAAATCGATAAAGCAATGTATAAATAAAGTGGGTTATCTTTGAAAACGTACTCTAACATTGACAATTTTTTTCCCGAAAAAGAAAATTACAAGTTCCACTGGACCGGACCGGTCGGTCGGTCTAGTTCTTAGTTCCAAGACCAGCTAGTCCGGTCCACAGTTCTAGAATTTAGGAACCGGTCCTCTTGGTCCGATTCCTAGTTCTACCTTAGAATCGGACCAAATCGAGAACCGATCATCCCTAATATCAAGAGAATTTGCATTAATATTAATGGGTCTATATAATTGCATTGGAGTTAATGGACTAAAGCAAAGACGCCATGAATGTAAATTACATAAACTAAGCCAACTGAGGAATGAAGTTTAGCCAAACCTATAATCTCTTCCTTATAACCGAAAATTCCACGCGTCTATCTTAAATTAGGAAGTATTGGTTTATTGATCACAAGGTTTTTGGCCACATAAAAACCAATTGGCAAGATATTCGTTCATACACGGTTAAGCACTACCGTTGAGCAAGATATTCGTTATTGCGCTTCACTGGAGGATCGTCGCTGCGCCTTGCCTTTGCGTCGCTTTAACCCTTGCTCGATCACTTTTGGGCAGTGCCAAGCTTACCCCTCAGCCATACCTCTGTAAACAATTGTGTCGTCTCCCTCTCCCTTCTGGTCACGATAGCGTCTCATGACCTCGATCTGAGGTCATGTATCGTAATGGACGATCTCAATTTTGGTCATCCAAAATTTTGTTGCAGCGTGCAACCTTTCAGGGTTCTTGGGTCACTAAAGTTGATAAATCGCTTTTTATCGGTCCATCATCATTTGAGGTGCGATGACTGGGATTTGATTATTAAGTAGACATAGAAATTCAAATTATTTCAAAATCCTCTTCGAAGGCTAGGGGTACGAATAATAAACATTCTATTTTTCTATTTTTCTATTTTTTTCTTAGGTTTGCACTTGAAATCCTTTCGGTGACACAATTTCATTTTTTAATTTCCAGGACAAATTTTTTTCCTAGAGAAATGAGAAACAAATTTTTTTACTTTTCTATTTCTTGAATAGAAATGAAAAATAAAAACTCTTTTCGTCACTCGCCTATACTGTAGGTTGTCCCATCTGCGAGGAAAATATTTAAGACGGTCTTTAAACTTTGTGTTGTTATTAAATATGTATTTTCATTTAAAAACTCATCTAGTTAGAAATTATCAACCCTTCAATCACGGAAGTTCTCAAAACGATTTTGGTTGGGGTTAATTTGTGGGGTACCATGAGAACTTCCGTGATTGAAGGGTTAATTTGTGGGGTACCATGAATAGCACCCTTCTAAGAATTAAAAAGAGAATGAGTTGGGATTATCATATAAGAACTTTGACAGTCAAAATAAAATTCCAACCTGTAATATTTCTAAATTGGGGATCATGTAGTTTGCGATGTCCCTCGCATTGAAAAGCAACCTATTGTTTTTCTATAGAGACCCCATGTGGGGCATGGTTTTGTAGTTAGTCTTTCTTTGCCTTTTCTTTTCTTTTCTTTTCTTTTTCTCTTTTAGTTGAGATAATCATTCGGTGGATTTCGGTATAAATACAAGGAGCAGGTCCTAGTTAGGAAACTGTCTATTGATGCAATCAAAAAAAGCTCTCTTCATTATGGAGAAGTCCATCTTTTTGGCACTTTTTCACGTTCTATGGGCTTTCCTATTGATGTTTCAGCCCGTCACATGTTCCAGCAACTTCACTGATCAAGAGGCTCTCCTCCACTTTAAATCCACGATTGAAGTCGACCCAACAAACACCATCAAAGACGGCAATTGGACCGTCGATGAAAATTTCTGTGAATGGATCGGTGTCGTTTGCAGCAACCGCAGGCAGAGAGTCATAGCTCTAAACCTCTCGTACATGGGTCTCCAGGGAAGACTCTCTCCTTATCTGGGCAATCTGTCTTTCTTGGCTTCTCTTGATCTTAGCAACAACAGTCTCTACGGGAGAATTCCAATCAAAATCGG
>MU089633.1:0-151874 GCA_014858505.1 Corymbia citriodora subsp. variegata | reverse complement strand
GAACTCGGTAGTGCCCGCTAACCGTTCGATGAAATGCCCCAAAGAGAGCCGGCTCGCAATTTTTGTTTTAACTCAAAATCGACTAGTGCCGGCTGTTATTTTTGTTAAATCATGTTAGTCTCCGCTGTTTATGCTGTGTTTGTGTATATTTTATGTTAAATATTCGAATCGACAAAGTTTTTTTTTTCGCGACGAAAACGTTCGCCGGATTTCATGGTCGGAGGTGGTTAACACCGGCTGGAGTGGACGACCGGTGGTGGCGGTCATCAGCCGGAGTGTGGGCTACGTCGGGAGTCGCTGGTTTAATAAAAAAAAAAAGAAAAAAAGAAAGAAGAAGTTGCAGTCTTCGGGCGGGTGTGCTGCTGTTGCGGGAAGATGAAGACGTCGGGGTTTGCATGGGAGGAAGAAATCTGCAGGAGCAGAAGACCAGAAAAAAATAATAAAAAGAAAGCAGAAAAAGACAAAAAAAGAAATGGGAAAAAATCGGAAAATAAAAAAAAAAAAGAAAAATAGGAAGGTGGGCTTCGTCTCGGGCTTGTGTACGCCGGGCTGGGTTTGTCGCGGGCTGAGATGGCTGGGCCGAGAGACCGAAATTAGAAGTGGGCTCTGTCTCTATTAAAATTTTTTGTGGGCTTTTAATCTTGTTTTTTGGCCCAAGCATGTGGGCTTCTTTTGTTTTTTTTAGTGGGTTGGGTCGGCCCGGTATTCTGTGGCCCAATTCGGACCGACCGGGTCCAAGTCGGGTCAACAGGGCCGGGTTTCCGGACCCGGTCCGAATCATTTTTTCCTTTTTTTTTTATAATATAAAAATCCAAAAAATCATAAATTCAGAAAATCATGAAAAACAAAAAAAAAATATTAAAAAAAAATCATAAAAAAATTCAGAAAATTCAGAATATTCATGGAAAATTCAGAACCCTGAAAATTTATAAAAAATTTTAAATTTTTTAATAAAAAAAAAGAAATTCAAAAAAATATTAAAATATTGAAAATTCCAAAAAAATTCAAAAATCCCAAAAACTCCTAGTTTGTTTTAGAGTTTCCCAAAAAGCTCTAAAATAATTCTTGGACCATTTTCTCTTTTAAAAAAAAAATGTCAGAAAATCATCGATCTAAAATTGTGCTCAAAACTGAGCAAGCCCTTACGGCTTTACTTTAGGGTTTTAAGTATCCTCGGATATAATTGCCCTTGAATGCATGCTTATGATGCGATGATTATGATTTGCCCCTTAGTTTAATTAGGATTTATTTTCGTCTGCAATTTATTTAATGCTTTCTTTAATTGCTGATTGCTATTTTGATGATTGCGCACCCGCATTGTCACCTCATATGTTAGTGGTTAATTCTAAAATCAATCCAAAACTGCCTGACAAAAGTCCTTTTTGAAATGAACAAGATTAGGTACCGAAAGGGCACTAATTGGTTAATTAGTGTAATCAAGTCCCCGATCCTAGAATCTCTGGTTACGTAGAAAGTGAGGCATGCTCCCATGCCTCGCTTGGTTTCTAGCCGACCCCAATAGGCTAGTGGCGACTCCTCATTTGAAGATTTTCATGAACACCTAACGTCGCGCGGGGTATAGGCTTGGGAGAGCCCATGTCTAATGAGGGTCCTAGACCCACCCTTTGGACAATACCCCTAAACCTATTTATTTATCGATATTTCCTTTCCCCCATCTGGGACGGAAAAAATAGGTCGCGACAAGTAGCTTTGAGGAAAATATGCAGGAGGTCGGTATCCTGCTGACCACTAGAATTGAATCTAAAGATGCAAGCACCTCTCAAGGATCCGAGAACACCAATCCTCCCTCTGAGACTACAGATCCTCAACCTCCCAAGCAGCCCCCACTCCCCCTAGGTTCTGATATGGGCAGCTCCCCCTTGGTTCAAAAAGTCTTGCCACAAAAACTGATGGCTAGTAAGTGTCAGACTAGAAAACGCAGGTAGGCATTTGTTATCCTCTTTATACATATACATATATGAATTTTGGTTTTTGGAATGTTAGGGGTATTATGGACCCGGTTAGACAATTCGAGGTGAGGCATTTTGTACGTGCTAACACTCTTTGCTGTCTTGGATTGATGGAGACTAAGGTTCCGCCTCATCATTTTATTCCTACATCTTCTAGTTTGATTTCTAGCTAGCAGTGGATTGCCAACTATGAGCACTTAGAGCAGGGTCACCTATGGGTGGGATGGAACCCAATTTTGGTGAAATTTACTGGTTCTATTATTACTGGCGAAATTATTCATGGTATGTTAAAGGTGGTGCAATCTGGGGAAACTCTTTATTTATCAGCTGTTTATGGGGAGCACACCTTTGTTGCCCATAGACCGCTTTGGAATGATATTATTCAACTAAATGCCTCACTTATGGATAGTCTTTGGATAGTAGCAGGGGATTTCAATGCTATCAAGGACTCCTCAGACTGTTTGGGCAGCCCGGATAACTAGATTCCTTCTTTTGATGAGTTTCGGGAATGCTTATACCAAGTTGAATTGGATGATCTCCGTTATGTGGGCTTTATGTTCACATGGACAACCTCATCTGGAGAGCAAAGGAAAATTGACCGTGTCTTGGTCAATAACAAATGGGTGTTGAATTTCTCATACTTGGAAGCTACCTTCCTCACCCTCGGTATCCCAGATCATACTCCAATGCTGATAAGAGTATTGGCCCCTCAACCTCACAGGAAACCATTCAAATTCTTCAGCATGTCCCACCCGAATTTCTCTACAACGGTTTCTCAGGTTTGGGATAGCCAAGTATCAGATACTCCTATGTTTAAGTTTTATTCTAGGCTTAAACTTCTAAAATGCAGGCTCAAGCAACTCAACAAACAAGTATATTCAGATATTTCTCTCCAAGCTACTAATGCTAAGAGGACCCTTCATGCTACTCAAGAAGCTCTTCATAGAGAGCCCCTAAAAAGTGCTTTGGCAAAGGCTGAGCATGCCCAAGCTCGATGTTAGTATAAGCTCCAATCATTGGAAGAATCCTTCTTTAAACAAAAATCTAGGATTCGTTGGTTAAAGGAAGGTGACTATAACACTATATTTTTTCACCAATCAGTCAAATACTAACAATTGTGCAACCGGATCATTTCGATCATGGATTCTGCCATAAACTTGGTCATGAACCCAAAGGAAGTTCAACAAGTGTTTGTTTCTTTCTTCTAGGATATCTTGGCCCCGGTGAACACATTTTCGCGCCCATCTACCCTAGCAATGAGGGAAATGCTTAGGCATACGCTGAATGATGATCAGGTTAGATCCCTGTCTAAGCTTATTCTTCCTCAGGATGTTAGAGAAGCTATGTTTTCCTTGGCAAGGGGTAAAGCCCTGGGTCCTTACGGGTATAACTTGGATTTCTTCAAAAGGAACTGGGATATTGTAGGGCCCTCTATAACAGAGGGGGTCTTTGATTTCTTTAACACTAGGCAGATGTTACAGGAGATCAATTGTACAATCCTTGCACCGGTTCCTAAAATCCCGAATGCTTCTTCGGTTGCTGATTTTCACCTTATTGCATGTTGCAATGCCATTTATAAATGCATCACCAAAATTTTCTCTAATAGACTTGCGGCAATTCTTCCTGATATCATAAGCTTAGCTCAAACGGCTTTTGTTAGAGGTAAAAGGATAAGTGATAACATACTCCTTACGCAGGAGTTATTTAGTGGTTTTCATTCGGACATATACTCTCCTAAGTGTGCCATTAAAGTTGACTTTCGGAAAGCCTTTGACACATTGGATTGGGATTTTCTGGAGACAACCCTTCAAGCATTTGGATTTCCAACTCATATTTGGCTTATCATGGTATGTGTTCGCACACCTAAATTCTCTATTTATATGAATGGAGAACTGCATGGTTTCTTCGCTAGTGGACGTGGGTTAAGGCAAGGTGACCCAGTCTCCCCTTATCTTTTTACACTGGCAATGAAAGTATTCACAAGAATCCTGGAATTTCATACACGGCGCCCTGAATATCGGTACTATTGTAGATGAAAATTTTCTCATCTCTCACATCTATTTTTTGCAGATGATGTATTCATCTTTAGTGAAGCACAACTAGTTTCGGTTTCTTGTATGAAAGATGGGCTTAATACATTCTCCCAGTAGAGTGGGTTAATTCCAAATGCTAGAGTGAAGTTTTCCTTTCCGATGGCTATGAGGAAACAAAGACACAGATTGTGCAAATGTTGAACTTCAGAGTTGGGTCTCTTCCGGTCAGGTACTTGGGTGTCCCAATTATTACTAAAAGGCTAAGCAAAACGGACTGCAATGCCCTAGTATGTCTTCTTACAGCTAGAGTTCAATCTTGGATTCACCGTTTTCTCTCATTCGCAGACAAGTTACAACTTATTAGAATTGTCTTACATGCTATTCAAGTATATTGAGCATCCATATTTTGGCTACCATCTTCAATAGTAGACAAATTTGAATGAATTTATAGGCAATTCCTTTGGAAAGGTTCAGGCCTTGGTTCGGGAGGTGCAAGAGTTGGGTCTCTTCCATTCAGGTACCTGGGTGTCCCAATTATTACTAAAAGACTGAGCAAAATGGACTGCAATGCCCTAGTATGTCTTCTTACGGCTAGAGTTCAATCTTGGACTCACCGTTTTCTCTCATTTGTGGGCTGGTTACAACTTATTAGAATTGTCTTGCATGCTATTCAAGTATATTGGGTGTCCATATTTTGGCTACCATCTTCAATAGTAGACAAAATTGAATGAATTTATAGGCAATTTCTTTGGAAAGGTCCGAGCCTCAGTTCGGGAGGTGCAAAAGTATCATGGGAAAATGTTTGCCTCCTTAAACAAGAAGGTGGTCTTGGGCTCCAGACAATTCGGGATAGTAATAAAGCTGCTATGATAAAATATATATGGATCCTTTTTACTAATAGGGATTCTTTATGGTGTAAATGGATTCATGCCACTCACCTTAAAAGAAAGAATTTCTGGATCACCACAACTCCGACCTTCTACTGTTGGGCTTGGAGGAAAATCCTTGCACTGAGGGAGGATATTGTAGGATTCTTTAGGTGGAAGATTGGAAATGGTGAATCTACATCCTTGTGGTTTGATCTGTGGCTGGATATGAGACCTCTTAATTCGATTTTCACCGAATCTTATATTTACCAATCAAGTCTTCCAAGAAATGCCAAGGTTGTCGATCTTTTAACTCAAGATGGCCAAGCCTTTCTTTAGGAGCTCCGTTCTTGGCAAGTTGCCATCCCTCCCTTAAACCAAGTTCGGGATTCTTTCACTTGGGTGCCACACCCCTCAGGCAAATTCTCAATTGCTTTAACATGGCCAGTCATCCGAAGGCAAGCTGCACAAGTCACATGGGCTTCATTTGTTTGGAACAAGGCTCTTGTTCCAAGACATCAATTTCTCCTGTGGCTGATCTCTCGGAATTGGCTTCCCACCTAGGTTCTTTTAATGTCTTATGGAAGAATTCCTTCGATGTAGTGTGCCCTATGCAACCTAAGGCCTGATTCAATTGACCATTTATTTTTTGATTGCCATGTCTCTAATTCCCTCGCCACATTTTGGGCTACCAAGTGTAACCTTCCTTGGAGAAATCAGTCTTGGTCGGAAAACCTCCAGTGGGCTATCAATACTTTTGTTGGTAATGGCTTTTACTTTGATATTGTTCGGTTTTCCTTTGGAGCCCTTTGCTATGTGATTTGGAAGACTAGGAATGATCTATATTTCAGGCCACTAGCTTATTTGTGCCATCCATGAAGCAACACCTAATCAAAGCGGTCAAGGACAAAGCACTTTCTTTTCAATCTATTGTAGCTTCCTCGAGAAACAAAAGACTATAGTGTTGCTAGGGATTTGATCCTCATATTTTTGGCTTAGAGACGTGAGAGGGGCGGCTCTCTCCGTTCCTATATATTTTGTTTGGTTTGCTTTTGTAGCCTGTTGGGTTTCTGTTGTGAACTTAGCACCCCCCCACTCCAGTGACATGTTGTCCCATTGAGTGTGTGCTGGTGCCGAGTTTCACCCCTTGTACAGTTGTTTGGTTGAAAATCTTATAATATCTACCTTTACCAAAATAAAATAAAAAAACACAACAGAAAAATATGTAAACTTAAAAAAAATAAAAAATATTCATGATAAGCAGCTAAGATGGAACTTAGCAACCAATGACTACTTTCTTTTTTTCCATTAAGTTATCAATTAGTAGGTGTTTGGCCAAAAATAAATAAATAAAAAAAAGTAGATGACTTCTAAGATAGTCGGTAAATTAAAGGGGGGCAAGAAAAGCAAATAAAAGCTTGTAATTGACCCGGTTTGTGGTTCTATAACAGAGTTATCAAAAAATTTGTAAGTCCCTCTTTTATGTCCTTTTCATCACTCTCTCCATGGGTCACATTTCACGACAGCTTCCACTTTACTCGCTTGAATAAAGTGGATGAATGGCTTATTTCCTAGTGTACACTTGAATGAGCTTGATTGTTCAAAGCTGATTCAAGCGATATGGGTTATGTTCTTGTTGATAGATTTAGCTATTGAATCTACCCACAACCTATTTGTGCATATTCCTAGTAGGTATGGGCAATCTCATTCCATTTGTGATTTTTGCATTGAAATTGACCGAATTTATTTCTCTTATTGCATCTGCCCTCCATCTGCTTGTGTTTATTCTTAAGTGATAGAAACACCAGTCTATCCATCAACTACTAAAGTCTTCATGCATATTTAGAGCATTGGTCCCAATCTGCTTGAGTAAGGAAATGACCAAACACTTGCATACTTGTTCATGAATAAGATACTAATAAAGTATAAGAATACAATGATAGTAGATAGTATGTACAGTCTTTACGAGTGTTGCTAGGATTTGTTTGTGTTTCCAATTTATTACAGGGCGTTTGTACCTTGTGGTTATCTTTCTTTCAGATTCATGACACGATGAGATCGCTTGTTTGAAAATTGAAGCCATCTCTTGTCTCATCAAGCTCAACCTCCAAGTTATTGTGTAAGAGATATATATTTAAGGTATGATTAACTAAATGTTCTAATGTGCCATTTTTCAATATTACTACTTATTGTATTTTGACTGGGAAACAATAGAAGTAGATTAGGAACTTCTCCAACGCGTCCTATGAGGTTTACAATTTTGGCTAATTTCTTAAGACATTTACTTTAGAATTTCGAGGATGGCATAAATAGTAGAGTTTGTGTTGTACTGTTAGACCTCTGCTTTGTTAAGCAATCTCTTTGAAAGACAAACTCAATAGCTTGCCCTTACCTAAGTTGTAATACTGTTGGAGATGTTATTGAGCAAGTGGTGCTTCACCGTCATTCTTCATGTGGTAGTCGTTGATTTCATTCTATTACACATGGTTTTTCAAAATTTGTATTGCAAAGAGGCTTCGCACTGTTTCGACATTCTGTTGTTTTGGTTACATAGACACATTTCAGAACTGGCCTTGGAACTTGAATTGATCAATGAAGGTTGAGAGTTGACTAGTATGTGTAGCTACAGTAAAGCTATTGGAAGAAAGCTCCTTATAAGCATGAATGAGTTTTATAAGTCATGCAACATTCACTAGAAGCCCCTCAAGTCAAGGAGTAGGACCATCCCAAATAGAGACAATGACCATGGCTGCCTATAACAGCTTGATTCCTTTAGCTTTAATCAATCCTGGCCCTCTACTCTGTATCTCCAAGCAAAGTACCATATTGAAACCATTCATCATGCTTCTATCCAATGACTAATGCAAACGAATAAATTCACAAATTTGGTAACGTGCGAGAAAAACAAAGTATATCAAGCATCTACATTTCCTGTAATCAGACTCCATTAGCTTAAAACTTTTCCAATTGTAATCGATGTGCACTTTTTTGATGAATTTATGTTACTTTGTTGGACATCCATCTACAGACATCTCTTTGGCGGTCGAACAACTCGCCAAGTCACAGTGCTCACCACTTGTTCCCCACCAATTCAGTCCTTTGTTCTCCATTCCTAGACAAAAGTACGAAAGCACCGCCTTGAATGCCACTCCTGCATCCAATGCCGTAGAGAGCACGTAGTTGTACCTCTGCCACCACTTCTTCAGGTGACAGAAGAGGAAGAAATTGAATATTGTCCCCATGAGGACCCATGCATTGTAGTTCAACGGTGTAGCAGGTGGCATGTTACCCGTCGCCCTAAGGAGCACCGGGAGGTTGATCAACAGGATCCAGGATTTGTCTAGGAATACCTTGTGCAGCAACCAGACTAGGAATGGGCTAACTACGCCACCAAGGAAGAACCAGTTCATGGCCTGGTAGTTCCCTTGGGCCCCACCAAGCCCCATATCACGGAGGTGTCGAAGAATACCCTGTCACTTGGGCATGTCCAAGGGCTGTTCGGTGGCAGGCGCTGATCCTGGCATATGTTGGTGATGGAGTTGAGCAGCCACCATGCCACGGCCATGTTGATGGTCCTGACAATGATCGTACCAATGAATTGCATCAACCACGGAAAGTTTTGCATTTCAACAACCAGCCCAAATACTTCTAGCATCTAAGATTTTGTCATAAAAAAACAATAGAATGTACTGGAACTAGGAACATGGATCTTGGAGGGATCTTCATGTAATGTCCAAGCTTGAAGTCATTGAGGAAGGACACAGCTTGGGCCATGCTCACGTAGCCATAGGTAGCAAGATATTCCATCCAATCAATGCAAATGCATAGATCTACATTGATGACATATTGCTCTACAACAAATATGAAAAGCCTCATTGTAAGTTACTCATTCAATTTGCTCATATGATCAAGTAGCGTGGTATGATGTTATTACAAAAAGAGATGAAGATTGCCCATATAGAATTTGAATTTCTGAGTATGCAACTCCAAGATGGAGCATTCTAACCAAGTGATCATATTGCAAAAGGAATTGCTTAGTTTCTAGATGAGAATCTCTCTCACAAACAAATCCAATAGTTCCTTAGGATTGTTAACTACTTGAGGGATTTTGCTCCGAAAATCACTAGGCATATGCATCCCTTGCAAAAAATGTTCAAGAAAGACCTCCCTTTGTGGGGACCTTCAAAAACCAAGGAATCCAATCACTCAAATAAAGCAATGGTCTTTAACTAGATTCCCTCTAAAGAGAAAATGACTCTCCAAACTAATGCTAGCGATAAGTATTGGGTAGCTAATCTTTTTGAAGAACAATTAGATGGTAAGAGAAGAATATGTTGATCCAAGAATGAAAGATTCTCTCAAGCAGAAATTCATTACAATTCCACCTTTTTGCCTGTTAAGTATGGAATTAAAATTTTGAATTCTTCTTGTAGGCCACCATTTTCATGTTGAATTAGACATGTCTTCCTTTCCTAGAGTGTCAAAATTCAAGTAGAAGATAGTACCACTTCCATAGCTTCTAAAGTGGGCAGAATAGTTTTCCAAGTAGGGAAATTGACACAAGTAGTCCTTGAACTTTGGCCCAATGTGCAATTTGGTCATTGAACTTTTAATTTGCTCAATGTGGTCCATAAACTTTAGCCTAATGGTCATTGAACTTTTAATATGTTCAATATAGTCCCTAAACTTTTAGTACATATTCAATACAATTCCTAAATTATATAAAAAATATTCAATATAATCATTTCATAATTATTCAAGACTACATTGAATATTTTCATATAGTTCAAGGATTATATTAAACATACACCAAAAATTTAGGAACTACATTGAACAAATTAAAAGTTCATGACCATATTGTAGATTGGCTTAATATTCATGAACCACATTGAACAAATTAAAATTTAAGGGATTAAATTGCATATTTGGCTAAATTTCAATGATCGTTTCTGTCATTATTCCTTACAAGTATTCTTTTGAAACTAAATACATTGCGGAGAAAAAGAGTGTGCTTATAAATTTTCTATTCATACCAAATCAGTCTTCGATTAGTTCCATCAACATGTAAGTAAGTAGAATAGCAGTGGGCAAATCTGAGGTCAACCAATGTTGCCAAAATGGCCAAGCAGGGAATATCCTCTTGAAATTACAAGACTAATTCAACATGTTGTTCTCTTCAAAAGTCTAATTGATATGTTATAGGTTTATCAGCTGAAAATCTTCAGCAAATATGGTCAATTATGTTTGGGACCGTAAGGGTTACATTCGAAGTATCTATTCATATATCCTTTCATTATATCACCTACAAACCCATTTCCTGAAGAACTTAAGTGTTTTTTTTTTGGATTACAGTAGCTATCGAATTTCCAATAGCTAAGATGCCTTTTATCATTAGACAAATCATCCAAGGACAGACATATTTTACGCATTTGGGAGGATTCCAATCATGGTTTAAACTTTTAGAAGCTAGGAGATTAATTTTTCAAGAACAATTGAAGACTTGACGGCCAAATTTAGAAATTCACACCTTAATCATCTTTCACAAGTCATGTATGTATCTTAGGCCAAGTGGAGATCTTCACCAAACTCCGGCAAAAGTTGGTGTCTCCACTGTCAAATCTCAACCAAGTCTGAATGATATTTTCAAAACTCTTCCGGCAAGAGTTATACAACTCTCGGAGGAATATAAACAACTCCTGAGAATTATGTGCTAGCACAGCAGAGTGATTCCTCCAGAGATTTGGTGAGAAGGTAACACCATTTGACAACACACTAATCCAAAATTTTCAAAAGTAATCCATCAGATTCATCAGGTCTTGAGAGAATACCATGGAGAAGACCTCAATTCTAGACTTGATAAAGCACTTGCTTCTTCGTCCCAAGATCCATGGGGTAGGCCACAAGCTCAAGACCCGTACTCAGCCGAATTCCTTTCCAAAAATTTGTAGTTGGCTTCCACCACCTCTGGAGACTTGTCCCACTAGCCACAACCCCAAATAGACTAGTCCTTTCCCTCTAAAAAGAGAAGAACATATGGTCCATCTTCTTCAGGAATCCCTTATGACCCCATTGTTGATCAGCTTTTGTCATAGTGGGAAATTAATAACCTTATTCGCACCTTTCACAAAGCAAAGCTCTATAGCTCAGACAGCTCGATAGACAACACTAAATACATCTACATCTTTTGTACTATGTGTGTTTATTGTGTGCTTAGTATGTAGCACGATAGCATCTTTCGTACTATGATGCTGTATAGTGTGCCTAAATACTGTAACATCTTTCGTACCCTAATCTTTGATGTAATGTGCATTTTAAGAGCGACTTGTCATTTAGATGCCTTGTAGGTTTTCCATTCAAAGCAAGTGATGCTTGTTCCTACCTATATAAGGCGATGTATTGTGGATTGGAGGGGCGGACTAGCTTTCCCTAAATAAAATACTATTGTGATTTCTTTCATGGTTTTCTAAATCCTTTTCCTTCTTCCCCTAGATTAGAATCTTGTTATTAGCCCGATAAGATGGTATAGTTTTAGTATGCTGCCCACTTGCCACCTTGTGGAACCTGTGGATCAAAAAATCTGAAATTCAAAGTTCCAATTTGAACAGTAAAAGGTCAAGAAACTAAGATGCAGTCCTGTGAAGAATGGCTTGTGGTGCCTATTAGTTGGGGATAGCATACTTGTTTTGGCCTTAAGCTTTTGAGCCTTTTCCATAACTAATAGAGGGTAAATAAAGTTGATAGTTTGACATAAGAGTTGGTAATTTCAATAAAAGTTAGCACTTATTAAAAAAGTAGTGATTCAAAATGAGCTAGTCAATGTGTTTGTAAGTGGCTTAAATGAGAGTTGTAATTAGTTGACAAATAACTCAAATAAAGTTGATAATTAAATATGAAATTTGGTAACTTCAATGTAAGGTGTATATATTATTAGAAAAAGTCAAAATTCAAAATCGATCGAATAAACATTGATCCTTGATTTAAACAAGTGTTGGCAAACTCCAGATATAGACATATCTTGCAAAAGCATAAGCTTTTCTGTGTTTCCACACAGAACATTCTCCGAGCGATGTTGATCTTTACCTGCTAGCTATATGAGCCTTTTATACTTGTACCATGCTATTGCAATAGCATACAAGACGATTGTCCCGAAGGTGCATCCGCTGACTGTCCAGAGGAAATTGTTGATCTTCGGATTCAGACGGAGGAAGAGATAAGTTCCGATTTTCATGTTGAATATTTCAGTTACGACAATGAACATGGTGATGAAAATGGTCGCCGTTGATATCACCACTCCCATTTGCAGCAGATTGTTTTGCTTGTCATCCAGCATTATGTTCACATAGTCCTCCGTGTCTTGAATGTATTCCCTTAGCTTTCAACAGAGACAAAAGGAATCGAATGAGATTGGTCATCGAGAGTTCGCGCACTTGCGTGCGTTCAAGTGTAGATTTCGAGATTCGTACTGCGAATAGCTCGTTGAGTGTGCCGTCGAGTTGCACAAAGTAGGCCTCTAGGAGCATTTCCAATTCGGCCACATCGAGGTGCTTGTTTGAGCCACCAAAGCGCTTGCTCACGCTCAAGCTACCATGAGACTTACTACCTTTGACCCCTCCTGCCTTTTCATTGTCGTCCAGCGAGCTGCGCGGAGAACTTGAACTCTCATCTGGCGTGATTCTATAGTCTCCTTCGTGATTCCTGCAGGATTAAGGGGCAAAAGGCTTTGAAGAAATCAAGAGAAAGATTTGAAGTTATTCAGCCTGCGACCGAAAACATGATGCTAGAGATGTAGAATGCTTGCCTTTCTTCGTCTGGTTCATGAAGCTCATCTTCCTCTTCACTGATCGAGGAAGATGAAGACTTGTCCTTTTCATTTTGCTGCAGTTTGCGGGTCAAGTACATCTCTGCCATGTCTCCATCATCCTCGAGAAGATGCTCAATCTCGTTCCTTATCTAGAGATGAAATATATGATCTGCGATGAACTATTTCTGCCGATTCATTGTATCATGGAATTTAATATCAAAACTATATTTTCATCTAATTGTTTAAATTTTTAGATTAGTTGATCGTGACTTCTTTTGCATATGCATCATGGTACTTTCTAGGTGGCCTCTATCTGCCTTCCAACCCCAATTTTATATTTTCATGCTTAGCATTAATTTTATATGAGTTACCTGACAATTCTAGTCTATAACCAAAAAAATTTCTCATGATTTATTCACTTTTTATTTACTTTTTCTTACTGTTGTTATGGGCGAGTCATATAATTTCGGCTGATAATCTTAAAAGTAGTTACTAGGCAATGAAATTTGATAAATCACTAGATTAACCAGTAAATTATAATAAAATATTAATTCTTAGTAAGTAACTCAGACGCAAATTGGGTACATGAAACTCAGTGGTAATTTAATATGGCATAAATCGGTAAGATACTCTAATTTAGTTTAGTAATTTTGTAAAAAAAAATTAGTCAATTCGAAGGGCTAGTAATATGCTAATAAAAGTTGGTAAGTTAGTACAAAAATTCAATTTATCGTACTATAAAAAAAGTTAAGTTTTACATAAAAGTGTTGATGAGTTACTAATAGATTAATTAAAAGAAAAAAGGCACGAGTCATTTCCTCTACCCAAAGTTTTTTACACTTACCAACGCTATTTGAAGTCAACCAGCATTGAGCAAAACTCTATAGACTTCTGCAGGGTGGAGAACTCACAAACCTTTTGAACTCGTCCCGTCAGCAAGACCAAGCGAGCTTTAATCTGCCGGACCGGCTCGAGATGACGGGTACTGATTGTCGAGATTAGCTTCTCCAGAGCCGGATTAGTCTCTTGCTCCAATGCGTTTGCCTAAATTTTCCGGCAAACAATTTGCAGAACAATAAGTACAACATGCTGCTCTCCGATGCAGATAATGCAGATAAAAAAACACCAGAGGCCCTTTACCTCATCATCTAAGCTAGAGCACGCAGCTTCCAGGCAGGCCTCTAAGGCCACAAACTCGAAAGGAAGAGTCTCTGATGTGTCATGCTGCTGCTTGACGTCTCGAGAGTGCAACCCCTCCCCTTGTGTAGCTTCGAAAATTTGATGTACAGCTTCCTCAGATTGCTCTTCACCACCACTGCTTCTGTTGACCTATCATGAGAGAACAATAACCGAAGCAAAATGTAAGCAAAATGAAATCCCGCATCTAGTTTTTAAAGCGTGAGCAACTACCGTAACTAAGCAAAACAAATTTTCACGGGCGATATCTGCTGTCAGAGCTTTTCCCGAGCCAACTAGTTTTACCTTACCGATACTCATTTTCACGGGCGAAATCTGTTCTGATAGTCGGTCAACGGTGATATTGCTGTAGGGAAGAGGTGGATGCACTATCTGGGGTATGATATGTTTGTTGCTCCAGTTGAACATTGGATAAATCAAACAAACAAACCACTGCTTCACCAGGATTGGCTACACACAGTCTAATGCCCCAAAGAGATGGTGAGAGGGCGAATTTTTTTAAAAAATAATTAAAAACGATAGTTCTGAGGACATATTATAAAAAGATATATGGGTTTCTAGATTGTGGCTGCACTAGTAAAGACAATGTTTGTGTTCTGGTTAAGAAAAGATTCAGAGTTTGACTTTGAAAGTGAAATTAACAGACAGGCGAACTCCTTTACTATGTTGCTGGTTTCACATAATTAAGAACATGAAAAGTAAACCTTGAATTCTACTAGTGAACTGAGTCGTCTTGTTTTCAAGGCATAGTGAACAATCATCTATCCATTCTAGTTCCCACAATCTTGATTCGAAACTAGGGTAAGAAGATGACACTATTCATTCAAGGAGGCGTTTGTTTTGCAGAAAAAGAATGACTCAAGAAATATTTTCCTACAAATGATCACTTGTATCATCTGTAGAAATGAATGCACGAAGAAAATTTTCATCGTCCACAAAAATGTAACATAAATTGCTATCAATAATAAAATATTTTTCATTGAATAATTATTTCAAACGATAAAAACGATCATTTTTAGAAAAATATTTATCAAATTATTCATTTTCCACAAAACAAATGAAACCTTTAAGTAAATATCACATTGGCCATTATTAAAATCACTCCGGATCTAAATCAAACCCATTACTAGTCTGGCAACAATATTTCAGTCTGGACAAAAGCTCAACCGTCTGATCGAACCAGTTGAAAATTCAGATGCCACATTAAGTGTTAAACCAGAGGCCGAGGACAAACGACATCTAAGAGTATACATCATGGATCACGGCGAGCCAGGTGTTACAATCTCTTCTCGTTAGTTTCTTTCATATCGGAATGCGATGATTGACAGGTGTGGACGAGGAGCTAAATAATTCTCAACTTCATCATGTAAAGTGGCATATTCTCACTTTGGAATAATCAATCAGATGCCATGGTTGTAGATTACATGTCTCCTTCGATAAATTTCTATTGTATTAATGAGCTCAAAAAATACAACTCCAAACCTTCACGGCGTTGGCCTGATGATGATGCGAGCACCGACGCTTGAACTCCTCCACGAAAGGAGCCACCGCGGGATCCTTGGAGTTGAGCAGCCACACGTCCTTGGCCGTGATCACTCCCTTTATGTGCTCCAGCTTGATCACCACCGCCCTCTCCCGCCCTGTCACGGTCGATGGGTAGGACAGCGATGGGTCAAGGATCCGCAGGTCCCGCGCCGAGAGCCCTGTCTGCTGTCTGATCAGGTGCTTCCCCACATTGACGTGCTGGGCCTGGCCCATCGAGTCGACCACGAGCCAGGTCTTGATCCCGCTGCCCTTCTTCTGGAGCCGGTGGCCCGTCAAGTGAGCTGCCAGCGTCTGAGGCAGGTTCGGCTCAAGGTCCCCTTTTGGGTTCATCGGAAAATGACCGCTCGGCATCGCGTTCTTCTCTTTCCGGAGGGATCAGAGATATGATGAATTTGAGATTGGAAAAGGCTTCACGTTACCTAAATAGCAAATGGGTTTTCATATTAGAGAGAATAGTTCATCGGAGAAATGAGGCAAAGATGGTGGACATTGGAATGCAGGAATTAAAGATTTGTTTTTCTTACAATTGCTGAGCCTGAAATTCATAGTTTAAGGAAGGTGAAACATGCTCAACAGGGCAGGCGATTCACAGGTGGAGAACCATGTTGCATTGGAAGGAGCTCCATACATGGTGAAAACATCCACGCGCGGCTCACCCCTAGAAATTTTCTACATAAACAACTAATTAATCAATAATAATTAGATTCATATATGATTGTAAAACACCACAATCGATACACACAGACAGCAGAATTAAAACGTACATGTTTGAGCCATAGCCTCACTTGATAAAAAACAGAAATCAGACTGATGGTAATCAGCGATCTATTATAATGCCAGATCTTCCTCTCTGATCTATTTCAGTATAGCAGCTTTTTAATGGGATTCAAGTGACTAATAGGTATAACCTACCCTTTTATAGGCTAAAGAGGGGACTTAGCAAACCCTAATCAATAGTGTGTCAACTAGGCCCCTCTCATTACGGGCTTTAGTTAAACACAATTGTCTACAATTTGCTACTCAACTAGGCCCATTATTAATAGATGGCATAACCCAATTCAATAAGATCACTTAAGCATTTAATATATATTGGAATATCCATTAACTCGATAATTTAAAATAGAAAATAAATTAATTAATGTAAGCCCATTATAGGAAATTTCCAACATTTTCCCACTTGGGCTACATTAATTAACTTATTTTATTTTTTAAAACGATTTTATTTTGAAAACAACACCCTTGAATTAATAACTGAAAATTTGTTTTATGTGACCACAATTTTGAAAAATAATATTCTAATAACGGCATCTCAAAACTAATCCAATCCCATATAACCTCATTATAAAACTATACGATCAATGTGTAAACAAAATACCACAACACATGACCTTCCTTAATCACTATAATAAGCATTATATTTTCATGGATCATGGGCCTAGTAGTGTAGTAAGAAATAGTGCCAACATGTAATCAAAATATACATTATTTCTTATCGGTCCTCAATGCAATTTCTCAACGACATGAAATTGCATTAGCACAATTTCTAAACGACATGAAATTGCCTCAGTGCGATTTCTAAACAATATGAAATTGCACAACTATGTCATAATCCAACACGAGATCTCATAATTAGTGACATCCAGTCGTCTTTAAACTAAAATTTGCTTAAAGATACCGTTTCATATTTCCATTTCTCAGTCAATAGAAGAATGGATAATAATAAAATCAACAGTGATAATCATCAAAAGTAAATGCTTTAATAAATATTGTAAAAGCATTATCAGTTTGTATATAATTACAATATCCAAAAAGACAAACTATACATAGCTCCCACTAACAAAAGAGATTAAAAGAGTCTAAAACACCCATACTCTTATGCATAGTCATTAAACAAAATGGGTCGTAAACCTTTTGTTAGAGGATCGGCTAACATGACTCAATTCTAATATTTTTAATCATAATGTCCTCTTTTTGACCAAGTCCTTAACAGTATAATATTTAATCCCGAGTGTATAGATGCATTACTGATCTTGTCGTTCTTAAAATAAAATGTTGCTGCAATGTTGTCACATATAATGCAATAAGATCATTTATGGGTAATGAGCAAATCAACAAAATAATTAGTACGTCACAAACTTCCCTTTGGGCAGTATATAATGTACCATTATTTTCTACAACATAAAGATTACGAACAACAAAGAGAATTACACATAATTGTCAATAATCCATACCCTTTGGACAGACAAATCATTTAAATTATATATCTCTATAAAATCAATATATAGAAATGATAAGAAAAATTACATATAATCTTTAATGATCCATCTCCTTTGGGCTGACAAATCATTTAAATTATACATCTCCATTATCTAAACATAGAGGAGAATTACACATAACTCTCAAAATTTATCCCCTTTAGGCTGATAAACATTTTGAGTCACACATCTCCATCAATCATCTCTAATATATTAATATAGAGGGGAATTACACATAGTATTCAAAAATTTATCCCCTTTGGATAGATAAATCTTTTTGAGTCATACATCTCCATCTTTTAATTTTTGAATTTATCCTCATACAATTTTCAAATTAATATACACAATAACCCCATTTGGGCAAGTAATTGTATATACTAATTTTTATCAATAAGGAACTTTAATAATTTACAGACTTTAACTGTTGAAAACTACTAGTTTTGATGTTAACAAATCATTTTATGTAAGTATTTATACATATCTTCAGAAGGAATAAGCCATAAGGTTGTGTATGTTTTTGAGTCTGCCAGTAGCAGAAGGAAAACATACAGTGTTTTTGAGTCTGACCGTACCAGATGGAAGACTTGAAGAATCACAGATTTTGAGTCTGACCGTACCAGACGAAGGACTTGAAGAATCATAGATTTTGAATCTGATCGTACCAAACGGAGGACTTGAAGAAACACAGATTCTAAGTCTGACCGTAACAGACGGAAATCTTAAGCAGACTCAGAACTTGAGTTAGTCAGACTCAAAACGAAACTTCAAAAACAGATCACCAACGGTCAAGTATTTCACTTACTTTGTGTATATTGATTCTGTTATATTAATTTGATTGTAGGATCAATTAGAGGACAACTTCCAAAGAGGAATGGAGTACTTATGGAAGCCCGAATTCTAATTGTGTGGGCGAGCCCGGATTCTGATTGTGTGGGCGAGCCTGATTGTGTGGGCGAGCATAATTCAAGGGCAAAAATACTTGCCTTATAAAGTCTGTAGAGGAAAGGGAAGACCAAACTCTCAAGGAAAGAGCCAACAGTCGAATGTGGCTTGGAGAATATATAAGGATAGGATGAGACCTAGGAATAAGATAAGATAAACATATTCCAAAGTGCGATTATGTTCTTTAGTTGTCTAAAGTGTGAATTTGAGTGGTCATAGTGAATTACCAAGAAGAGTGATTCTATGAGACTCATCATCACTGAGTGCTAACACTCAAGAGTATGTAATCACCTTTGATCTTATAGTGAAATCCAGCCTATTGGCTGATCGCCTGGAGAGTGGACGTAGGCTTGTCTAAAGCCGAACCACTATAAACTATGTTTGCAATCTTCTTTACTCTCTCTATTTAATTTCAGTTCATAGATGTTTGCAATCTTCTTTACTCTCTCTATTTAATCTCTCTACACCTATTCACCCCTCCTCTAGGTGTTATTACTAGCTTCAACAATTAGTATCAGAGCCTTGTGCTCAGAGTTTTTGAAGTGTTTATTACTTCAGAGTTAAAGATCCTCTATGACTAGTATTCTTGCACCAAGACTAATCGAGGGACAGAGCAATACGCGACCACCCTATTTTGACGACAAAAAGTACAATTTATGGAAGAACAATATGAAGGCCTTCCTCATATCAAAGGATCCACTGGAATGGGATGTAGTTGCAAAAGGAATTGATCCAAATGCTGAAATCAAAGAAACTTCAAAGAAAGATAATGGGAAAGCAACAGAAACATCAGCTGCCACTTCTCCAGAAGAACTGACTAAAAGACAAACTCTTGATGCTAAGGCCATCTACTCCCTTTACCGTGCTTTATCACCTAATGAATATAATCGAATATCTTCTTGTAATACAGCAAAGGAAGTATGGGATAGACTGCACGTAACCTATGAAAGAACTGATCATGTTAAAGAGACCAAAGTAAATATTTTACTTGGTCAATATGAGTCCTTTAAGATGAAGCAAGGAGAGTCAATAGGAGACATGTTCAGTCGATTTATAGAAATAGTAAATGGATTGGCATATCAAGGATAGCCTGTTCCTGGTCCCATGAACGTCAACAAGCTATTAAGAGGACTATCAAAAGAATGGAATAATGTGAAGACCTCTATCAGAGAAACTTTGCATATTTCACCACTGACAGTCAATGAGCTTGTTGGTACTCTGCAATCCTATGAAGCAAAACAAATGAACGAAGAAGTGGAATCCAGAGGTAAGAAAACCATTGCTCTTAAGTCTAACATTGATTCTGATGATACAGATTCTGAGGACAAGCTGGATGATGAAGAACTAGCATTGCTAATTAGAAAGGTAAAGAAGCTAAACAAGAAAGGCAAGAAGCTCTACAGCAAGAAGCAAAACAGGCATATTGGACAACGAAAGACAAAGGATGAGGAAGATTATGTCAAAGATGTTGTTTGTTTCGAATGCAAAAAGAAAGGTCACATAAAACAGAATTGTCCAAAACTCAAGAAAAACAAAGGGAAATATGAAAAGTACAAGAAAGCCCTGAAAGCTTAAACCTAGAGTGACACTGAGGTTGAAGACAGTGAAGACGAATATGGTAACATATGTCTAATGGCACACTCGGATTCAGACTCTAAAGAGGATTCAAACTTAGACTCAAACTCAGACAAAGAATTTGAGGTTAGTCACTTTGATATTTCTACCGAAGTTTCAGATTATATACATGAACTATATTTGAATTTAAAATCTACTCTATTCCAGTTTAAAAAAGGAAAATCGCAAACTGAGTCAAATGAATCATTCTTTAAATGAAAAATTTGATGATCTCAAAAAGGAATTTTCAGTAATAAAGGAAAATCAAGATTTTCTCTTAAATGAAAATGAATCTCATAAAAAGGAAATCTTGGAGACAAAAGAAAGTAGAAACTCTTTGCAAAATGAAAATGAGTCTCTCAGAAAGGAAATTTTGAACATTACTACAAAGTTTTCAAAAGGATCGGAAACCCTGCAGCATATACTTTTCATTCAAATTCCCTATTATGATAAGTCAGGACTTGGGTTTTATAAAGAAAGTTATTCATTAATTGATTTTCCTAAAGTCAAGAAAAGAATTAGAAAGAGACCACATCGACAAGCCTACAAAAATCAATTCAAAAAGACTTTTACAAAGCCTATTGGTCGAGATCATCTCAAATGCTCTAATTGTGGAGAAAAATAACATACATTGGAATATCCATTAACCCGATTATTTAAAATAGAAAATAAATTAATTAATGTAAGCCCATTATAGAAAATTTCCAATATGCTGAAGTCGAATGCAAGGCTTTGATACCAATTACAGAGTAACATTAAAAAGGCATTATTGCCCTTTGTTGAACTCTCCCCAGATATTTCTATCTCTCTTCACATAATTCTAGCAGAAAATATTTTTCAACAAAAGATGGCTCGAACATAGGTAACCTAATGATATTTAGAATTCTTGAGAGAAGAGATGAGTTACAATTCGTCAACATTCTTAGATCAAATATGCTTAATATGGAACTAAATTAGATTCTAAAGCCCATATGAACTCAATGCATTTAGTGCATCCAACAACCTCGGCTAATTGGATGGCTGGTAGCCCAAATGATCCTCTCAAATAAATTTAGGAAAGATGTATGTTATGAAAATTCTGTCTATTGGGAGGCGCGGGACAAGTTCGGTTATTTTATCTAGAAATATTACCAAGAGTGAGTTCAAATATGAGATTAATAACATATCCAATTATATTTACTTTCACTCAAAAGCATGAATTGTCATCTACCTATAACATATTAATGACTCCACCATATGTCACATCCTCGATGTGATATTTGTTTTTATTAATGCCCTTACACATATATCTCAACAAATCTCCCATTCACGTGTAACGTTTTAGCATTAGGCCTGCTCTCACTCCTAAGTTATCGGTAAATAAGATAAATAAAAGTAGATAAGATTATTTCATCTTTTTAAATATTTTCAAATAACACAAACAGCGGTTTGTAAGGCCAAATGGTTAGTAATTTAATTAGAGAAAGTTTGGTAACTACACTAATAGAAATTGGTGATATTAAGAAGGTGGCAAGCTAGACAAATAGAAGCCGTAACTCAACAGAAAAATCGGTAAACTTAAAAAAAAAAAAAAAAACAAACAAACAAATATTCATGATAAGCAATTGAGATGGAACTTAGCAATTTATTTTCCATTTAAGTTATCAATTAGTAGGTGTCTGGCCAAAAATAAATAAATAAATAAAAATAGGTGACTTCTAAGATAGTCGGTAAATTAAAGTGGAACAAGAAAAGCAAATAAAAGCTTGTAAATGACCTGGTTTATGGTTCTATAACAGAGTCACCAAAAAGTTGGTTAAGTCCTTCTTTTATGTCCTTTTCGTCACTCTCTCCATGGGTTACATTTGACAACAGCTTCCACTTTACTCACTTGAATAAAGTGGATGAACGGCTTATTTCCTAGTGTACACTTGAATGAGCTTGATTGTTCAAAGTTGATTCAAGCAATATGGGTTATGCTCTTGCTGATAGATTTAGCTATTGAATTTGTCCGCCACCTGTTTGTGCATATTCCTAGTATGTATAGGCAATTCCATTCCTTTTGTGATTTTTGCATTGAAATTGACTGAATTTATTTCTCTTATTGAATTTGCCCTCCATCTGCTTGTGTTTATTCCTAAGTGATAGAACCACCAGTCTATCCATCAACTACTGAAGTCTTCATGCATATTTAGAGCATTGGTCCCAATCCGCTTGAGTAAGGAAATGACCAAACACTTGCGTACGTGTTCATGAATAAGATACTAATTGAGTAGAAGAATACAATGATAGTAGATAGTATGTACAAACTTTACGGGTGTTGCTAGGATTTGTTTGTGTTTCTAGTTTCTTACAAGGCGTTTGTACCTTGTGGTTATCTTTCTTTTAGATTCATGATGCGACGAGATCGCTTGTTTGAAAATTGAAGCCATCTCTTGTCTCATCAAGCTCAACCTCCAAGTTATTGTGTAAGAGATATATATTTAAGGTATGATTAACTAAATGTTCTGATGTGCCATTTTGCAATATTACTACTTATTGCATTTTGACCGGGAAACGACATAAGTAGATTAGGAACTTCTCCAACGCATCCTATGAGGTTTACAATTTTGGCTAATTTCTTAAGACATTTACTTTAGAATTTTGAGGATAGCATAAATAGTAGAGTTTGTGTTGTACTGTTAGGCCTCTGCTTTGTTAAGCAATCTCTTTGAAAGATAGAGTTAGTAGCTTGCCCTTACCTAAGCTGTAAAATTGTTGGAGATGTTATTGAGCAACTACTGCTTTGCCGTCATTCTTCTTGAGGTACTGTTACACATGGTTTTTCAAAATTTGTATTGCAAAGAGGCTTGGCATTGTTTCGACATTCTGTTATTTCGGTTACAAAGACAAATTTCAGAACTGGCCTTGGAACTTAAATTGATCAATGAAGGTCGAGAGTTGACTAGTATATGCAGCTGCGATAAAGCTACTGGAAGAAAGCTCCTTATAAGCATGAATGAGTTTTATAAGCCGTGCAACATTCACTAGAAGCCCCTCAAGTCAAGGAGTAGGACCTCCCAAATAGAGACAGTGACCATGGCTGCCTATAACAGCGTGATTCCTTTAGCTTTAATCAATCTTGACCCTCTACTTTGTATCTCCAAGCAAAGTACTATGCTGAAACCATTCATCATACTTCTATCCAATGACTAATGCAAACGAATACATTCACAATTTTGGTGACGTGTGAGAAAAACAAAGTATATCAAGCATCTACATTTCCTGTAATCAGACTCCATTAGCTTAAAACTTTTCCAATTGTAATCGACGTGCACTTTTTTGATGAATTTACATTACTTCGTTGGACATCCATCTATAGATATCCCTTTGGCGGTTGGACAACTCGCCAAGTCACAGTGCTCACCACCTGTTCCCCACCAATTCAGTCCTTTGTTCTCCATTCCAAGACAAAAGTACAGAAGCACTGCCATGAACGCCACTCCTGCATCCAATGCTGCAGAGAGCACGTAGTTGTACCTCTGCCACCACTTCTTCCGGTAACGAAAGAGGAAGAAATTGAATATTGTCCCCACGAGGACCCATGCATTGTAGTTCAACGGTGTGGCAGGTGGCATGTTACCTGTCGCCCCAAGGAGCACCGGGAGGTTGATCAACGGGATCCAGGATTTGTCTGGGAATGCCCTGTGCAGCAACCAGACTAGGAATGGGCCCACTGCGCCACCAAGGAAGAACCAGTTCATGGCTGGGTAGTTCCCTTGGGCCCCGAAGATGCGCTTGGGCCCCACCAAGCCCCATATCACAGAGGCGTCGAAGAATACCCTGTCACTTGGGCATGTCCAGGGGCTGTTCGGTGGCAGGAGCTGATCCTGGCATATGTTGGTGACGGAGTTGAGCAGCCACCATGCCACAGCCATGTTGATGGTGCTGGCAATGATCGTGCCGATGAACTGCATCAACCACAGCAAGTTTTGCATTTCAACAACCAGCCCAAATACTTCCAGCATCTAAGATTTTGTCATAAAAAAGCAATAGAATGTACCTGAACTAGGAACATGGACCTTGGAGGGATCTTCATGTAATGTCCAAGCTTGAAGTCATTGAGGAAGGACACAGCTTGGGCCATGCTCATGTAGCCATAGGTCTTGAAGCACACATTTGCTATTGGATGACCTGGATATATCAACCCCATGACATATTCTGTGATGATGTTCAATCCCGGCGTCTGTAAACCAAGGTCATATCAAGAATTGGCATCAATAACTGTAAGGTGTTAAGGATTTAAAGCGATAAGGTGAGTTCGTTTCTTGTTAGCAGACGTACCTGATTCGTCGTGGCAGTGATGATACTGATTGGAAGAGTGAAGATGAAAGCCAGGACGCTGGCAAAGAGAAGTCCCCACCACGGCATTTGGACCTGCTTGTTCAAGAATATGCAGAGCACAAGAGACACTGCGACAGTTAGAACGAGCAACAAATAAAACCACCACGAAGGTATGTCCTCATATCTTCTCATCAATCTCGTGTGGATGTCTTCCTTCCCCTTGTACGAGGCACGATACCGCTCGTATATTTCTCTGTGTCAGAGCAAGGAACATTTCAGAATCTATTTCATCCATATCAGAGGACAAAAGCCAAGAACCGGAGATTTAATCAGATCAAGATGGAATTAGTACCTTCCATAGAAGAAGCCAACGTGGGTCAGTGTGGCAGCGATGGTGGCAAAACCGAACCCGTAAGAGAGAGCAAAGAACATGCTCAGATGAATCCGTCCTTGCTCCTCGTACTTGGCCAAGTCCAGCTCAAAATTGCCGTTCACTATGGCCGTGATGTTGTACGTCTGGCCTTGGTTCGTAAATAAGTGCGATGAGAAGATTGGAAATCTATCCGCACCATACAAGTTGAATCCCCAATATGCTAGCGGGATGGCGACATACACTACCAATGCGTACCCTGCGAAGATGTTCATTATGGCGAAGAACGGGTATATGAGAGGGCTGTATAAGAAGGATGCGACTGCTGTCCAGTCAAGGGTTAGTGCTCCGAGCCCAAGCCCTTGCATCCCGGACCCGATCTGCTGAGCTGTGACTGACTTGGAGAAGATCCAGCAAATCCAGGATATGTTTGTGAGCGTGGGGAAGAGGTAGCCTGGGACAACGTACCACGAGAAGCTGCATATCATGGCTATCACGAAGAATTTTGCCCGCGACATGCGTCGATCGTCCTTCTCATGCAAGGCCCTGTAAAATTCATATTGCATACCCATTTCAGATGACAGAAAATCTGACGAACAAGAATAATTTTGCAGATTCAGCTTATCGTCGGCAAATGCAGCCTTGGAAAGTGTCGATTATCATAACAACAACACATTTCATTATGGTTTGGCCATCGAACACTTGACAGTTATTGAATTTTTTTTGGAAAGGGACAGTTATTGAATTTTCATCATACAGATGATCAAGAAACTTCATAAGCTCATTATGTCAAAATGTCTCTTGGAGTTTTAGTCATCTTTTCCCTGCAGAACGGAAAGCTTCGACAATGGACATTGTTCTTTGTACTTATGGACGGTGCTTTGAGTCTCTCGCTCCGTCTTGTTGTTCCTAATCTACGAGTTGTACTCGGCTCTAACTCAAAATCTCATTGCCATACCGCTTTCGTCATGGGACAGATTTCACATTGCCGACATTGATCAGGGGCTAGACACCCTCCAGGCCTAACTATCTCCTAAGGCAGCCCTGATACAGTTTCAGCAATGAACCTCCTGCATCGACATCCCGCTTAAGTCGCGTTTCGAGAGCAAAACGCTCCTTAATTTCCTCGCTGAAGTAGGAATTGGTGATGGTATGATGTTATTAGACCTCACGTGACAGCTATAGATACTTGAGCGGAGCAAAATGCATTAGTCAATGCATGCCAGCCGTGTTCACAGAAGAAAAAAAGTCAGAAAGACACTGCAAAAATTCTCTACTCAGACGTCGATGCGTCGTATCCTGTCTGGTGATTTACATACAGGGTTATCTAGAAATCTTTGATTTGTTGTGAGTCTCGATGGATTCAATCCTAAGATCAATCATAAATAAAACAGGAAAATTATCCAAAAAGTCCTAAATTTATATTGCATTTTTGCTAATTGAGTCCTAAATATTTTCACTTTTTATTAATTGTGTTCATCTTACCAAATTTAACCAGAATTCGCTAATATGGACAAAATTTATTGAACTTTTAAATTTTTAGAGTTTTTTTTAGTATTTTAAATTTCTTTCTAGCTTGTTTTTCCCCCTCTTTTCTTCCTTTGTCGGTTGCCTAGCATCTAGCGACTGGCCAGGTGCTACAACTGGCAAGGGGTGACCTCGCTGGCCTTGGGCGAGGTTGTCTCGAGGTTGACCCTTGCTAGATTTGGCGAGAGTCTCAGAAGCACCTTAAGATGAAGTTGGGATGTGAACGCTTTCATGTTGGGATTGAGACTGGAGGGTTGATGAATCTATGGCGGAATCTTCACTTGATTCAAGAACGCCCACGTTACTGACTTTGAACACGAACTGAGGTCGCATCGTTCGTTCGTATTCCATGGATCACGCCAGTCGCCTTCATTGACCATTTTCTGCCGTCATTCACGCATGGACGACTCTTCTTATTATTGGGTATAATAAGAAAAGTCATCCAATGCGCGCGCACGTGTGTATACATATACACACCCTCACTCGATGGAGCAGATCTCACAACATAACGCGAACCTCCTCATACGATGGGATCTGACAGATCTCGTGCCGTGCTGAGTAGTATCTTCCGATCACGAGAGCTGCTCAGATCATAATGCTGGACCAGGGCAGGGCGGGACCGGACCGGAGTGACCCTCTGACCCTACCCATTTGAATTCTACTATGACGGACCTACAGACACTCTTCCTTATAGTCCGGTGGCTTTCCTTCTTTCTTTTCGCTTTGAGTGGTCTCAAACCGTGGGCTTCCCTTGGATAAACACCATACATATATACATATAATATTGAAAAACTAATTTTAAAAAGAAAAGGCCAGGGCTGCTCAAGCCGGACCTGCCGACAGCTTCCACATGCATCTGCCCTGGACCTTTCCATCCTATCCTATCGTTCTAAGGTCGCGAATGAAGTCAAATATCAAAGGCGCCAAATGGACGCGTAAGAGTGTCCAAGTCGTGGCTCCTATGGATTCCTGCGACTTAAGCTTTTTCCTCCCCCTTTTTTCTTTCATTATCTTTATGATGGGGATTCGGTGTTTGAGCTATCCTCTCCCACAGAGTAGGAGCCCGAGAGCTTCACTGAGAGCTGCCCCATCTATCCAATGGATTTATTGTAGGAGGACTAACAAAATTGTATTCTTTATTTTAACATGTTAATATCTTATCTCTCTCTATATATTTGTCTTCCCTTGGAGGAAGGAATAACTCTCTAGTTGCTTTCAAGGTGAGCACGAGGTCTTTAACAAAGCAGTTTAAGGTCATAGTCAAAACTGACTATTATGTATTCCTATGACTTAACTTTTTCCTCCCCTTTTTCTTTCATTTTTTTTTAATGATGACGGCAAAAATAGAAAGAGAGGTCAATTTGTTGGGAAATTTTATTACGATTTTTATTAAATAACATGACAGAATTAGTGAAAGGGTTTGATGTAGTTTTTTCAAAATAAAGATTCACGCATTTCGACAGTCACATGTTTCTCTTGCGAGGCTCTAGCACCCTCTCAACGCAAAGTAAATTCCGTACTACCAGGATAAATTTCCATCCCTGTTTGAATGTGCTAGATATCCTCTTCACCATTGTTATCATAATAATAATTATTATTATTATTATTATTTTAATTATTAAAATTATTCTTGGTATGACCTGGATCCATTTAGTTTATAGATAATTTAATTGACCCAATTCATCCTTTAATTTCTTAATTTCGAGTAGCAAACATTATCAATCATCTATTGGGTAGAAAGAGGAGTAATTTTGCTCAATTTTTCTTTGAAAATAGAGTAAAATAAAATAAAATAGAATGAATGATGAATTGCTTACCGGAAAAGGGAGACTTGCACGAGAGTGCTCGGCCACCACATGTGAGCAGGCTCGACCACGTACTTCCTCAGCAGCCCCGCCCATCCATATCCCAGCACCTGCACCCCTCTTTTCCTCTTATCATTAGCGTTCTCTTTGGCCAAAAAAATAAAGAAAAAAAAAACAAACTCTCATTTTATGGACTTTTTATTCTCTTATTTCATCAAGTTTCTTCAATTATAAAGTACGAAATCTAGGGCTTTTGCAATCTCAGGGGGCAACGACCAGTAGATAGCACAAAGTGAAGATTAGAATATCATAAATTTCATACAGCATTCCATCGATGGTTTGAATGATGGAATTTAAAAATAAAAATAATTTTTTTTACTCAAATGATGCTAATGTAATTTTCCTTATGAGAAAGTTTGACGTGACGTTAAATTTCATGTCATTTGTTGAGAATGTGTCTTAAAAAATATACCATTCAATCAATTGATTAAAAAGTTACGGTATTAAAACGAATACCGTGCGAAAGATACCGACATTATTTAAGATTATTTTTGCTAGTACTAGGTGCAAATGGGAATGTGTACAATAAGTTTGGTTCCTAGATATTTTAAGGCCTTCGTGCGGCTTAGAATAGAAGCCTGTGTTTTGCCCCTAGTGTTCCGCTCCAGCTGGCGACTGGAATGTGACCTGAACCCCATCTCGTCCAAATAATATAAATTGAGAAATTTTTTCCATGACCCATCATTCCTCGAGCCCACCACTAGCAAATTATTCTTTTAAGTTGAAATTTAATCATAAAATATGTAATTAATTAATTAATTACATGTCAGTGTCGTGATACATACACACACATATTATAATATTCCTTTCGCTTGCTTCCTCTTTAAAGTTAACTGCATAAAATAATTATTGTAGAATTTTTTGCAATTGTAGAGTCTTGTGGGCAACTTACTACAGACACTTGACTTGCTGGCAATTCTTAGAAAAATAATATAAAATAAAATAAAATAAGGATCTTTTCACGCAAAAAAGCAAAAGAGAGACCCTCATTGGGTAAATATTGAAAATATAGAGAGAGAGAGAGAGAGACCTATCAAAACTCTTGATAAATAAAGGCCAAGTCCTTCAACTATACAGAAATTACCTGGGTAGTGATTATGAGAAGCCAACCGGCGAAGAAGGAGATGCTCCGGCCGTAGAAGGCCTTGATTATGTTGACAATGCCCACCGCGTAGGCCGAGCCCGACCCAAACGCGCTCCCGGCGTTGGCAAAGATGGAGATAAGCACGTGCTCCTTCATGTTGAACGGCCCCGGGTTGAGCGAGAACGTCCTCGACCCGAGCCCGGGGACCCGGAACTTGGTGGCAGGGAGCATGGCCGCCATGAGCCGCCCGATGGGGAGGGTCGCCACTTGCACGGTGATCTGAGTTATGACCAGGGGCTCGGTCCGGTACGCGAAGAACTGGTTGAGGAAAGAGAGGACGGCACACGAGAGCACCCCAAGGAACCACATCCGGAAGGTCCACACGGGCAGGGTAGGGTCGTCGCTGTTGGCCACGGTGAGCCGGACTTGCTCGATGGGCGAGAGGTCGTCCTCGGCATCGTCCACATCGTTCGGGGCCACTGGTTTTCTCGAGTTGGCGCCGTTGGCGGTGGCGGTGGCGGAAGGGAAGGCTTCTAGTTCTACACCGTCCATGGTGTTGGGTATGTGCGAGGATAGAGGGGGATTTGGTTATGTATGTGTGTATGGGTTGAAGTGATTTGAAATGCTTAAGTTTTTAGCCTTTTTAATATGGATTGGAGGTTTGACTGGTAATGCATGCTGGAGAGCTTGGACTATCATTGCCAAGCATGGATACAAGTTGGCCAAATTCAATTGAAAAATAGATAAAGATGACCCTCGCCATGCGGACGCTCCATTATCATAGTGCGATTCAATTATGCCAATTATTAGTATTTTTTTAATAAATAAGAGGGGAACCAACGACACAATTACTTTTTTGAATGTCATAATAAGAGCTTTACACCTATCACTTAATATTTAATTTGAGCCCCAAATGCTCGGTAAACCCATTTATATTGCAATGAATCACTACAGTCTCACCAACGTGCTAAAAATTAGGAAGTGTCTCTATATCACGTGTGATGGTCAATGTTGATTAGAGATTCACGGTATCTCGAAGTCAAGAAAGATGATATGTTTTTTTAATTTGTTTTTTAATTTTGTATTCTTCTACCTGTCACATCGCCTCCATTCGAGAAACACATCGCCATCACGTTTACTTAGAAAAAAGTTAGGTCAAACGATAGAATTTAGGGGTAAGGAAAATTAAATGATTTCGTAGGTAACCCGACTTTGAAAAATCAGAGATCTGCAAAAGTGGGAAAGCAAGGGGTGATGTGAATTGAAGTTGGGGGAGAGACTTTTCGGTTTGATTTTGTGGAATGTCTCAATTGAGAGATGGAGAAGATGAAGATGAGGAAGGAACAGAATTTTTTGTAGATTCCATTGTCGTTTAATGGCGGAATGTGCGGCGGCTTTAGGGACACTTGTGATTAATCTTTTTTTTTTTGTCGGTAAACTTTTTTTTGTCGGTAAACTTGTGAACAGATTCTTTTTGTAATCCTTTTTTTTTTCCGAAAATTCCACCATGAAATGTTCATATCTTTTGCTAGATCGATTACGATATCGTTGTCTAACATAACATAATTGATAAACTTAATTTTTAAAATTTTAAAGATATTGGTTGGCTCGTCCAATGGACATCCAAAATGAATTTGACTCTCTCATCTTACAATCATTTAAATAGGTATATACTAAAAAAAAATCAAAACCAAAATTATGCCCACTATGACGTATATATCCTAAACTTCAACAAAACCTTAAATTTATCCACCGTGATACAATTACCCCTAACTTTTTCATCACGAAAAAATCCAAACTTATATATGTATAATAGGTATGCCTTATATGTCAATTCCAATGAGAATATATTTGTCACATTGATATAAATTCATGTCTTTTATGGGTATTTGCATCATGCTGGATAAGAACAGGGTTATTAGTGACCAAAAAAAATATCGAGGTATCTGTATGACGATGGACATAATTTAATTTTTTTTTCTGGTATTAACCATCGTTTAATGTCTTCCTAAACCATTCCCTCTTTAGACATTCTTTTGAATGAGAATGCTTTATTAATTGTCGGAAGCATATGAATAATGAGATTTTTAGAAATGGTGTTTCAAATAAATGAAATTATGGCTGTGAAATTAATAATTAGAAATGGATGCTTTTAACATTCACAAACAAAGAAAAAGGGTGGGCGTTGAATTTTCAACAAGTGGCCCACAATTGCTTTTGCCACAACCATTTTGGGTGCACCAAATTTGAATAAAAGCGGAAAGTAGAGTATAAAAGCCACTCCGAAAAAATTATATGTTTTTTTATATTTTGAGATTAGGATAGCATTGATACCAAAACAATGGTCATTGATATCCTGTCGTTATTCGTAAAAAAGAAAAGTACCAAAAGCAAGCCTCAGCTTTCCCTCGTTCCCACTTTCGTGCCTCTATTCATTAAGTCACAAGTTGGGTACCAATTCTAACTTTCATCATTACTTTGCACGCCCACATCGGTTAATATAACAAAAAATTAAATACTGATATATACGTGATAAATTAATTTCGAATTAAATTTTTTGACCATCAAAATTCTAAATTGATATATTTGTGACGAATTTACCTTCATTAGTTTCCGTTAAATTTACTTAATATCATGAAAAACCATAAACCACTACACTCGTGACTAATGGAAGATAAAATCTTAGACTGATATATCTGTCATGTCATCTAGCTTAATAATTTGATAACAAAATTTTACAGAAATTAATCTAAGGTAAATTTGTCACGTGTATTAGTTTGGAGATTTTTTATGATCAAAAAAATAATTTTGGATAAATTGTTATAAATGTACCAATTTAAGGATTTTGTAGTATTAACCCTCATGATAATACCATCCCTTTTACAAAAAACGCCTGTCCAATTTTCCCATTCTTATCCAAACCCCTAAAACACCCCAAACCCTAGACACCAAACTCAGAGCACGACCTCCGCTGGCCATTGTTGCTGACCACTCCTAGCTTGCCATTGTTTACGACAATGGAATTTCTAGAAAACAGGAGGAATCAAACTATTGGAGTATATCTCTTATTATTTGTCCTATTGCAATGAAATTGAGATTTTCACCCCAAGACATGATGAGTTGACATCAAAGTGCCAAACGACCCTATCAATAAGTCCACTTGGGAGTTATCAATCTATTATCTCCGGCGCACCTTTGATCTGTCGAGCAAAAGCCTTTCCACATAGGATTCTCGGATCATTATGGACGACTTTTATCTGTTCAATTGGTCGGTCCCACAGTCAGACAAGCTTACATCATTATGTTGACAAATAGAATCTTAGCTTGAGCCTACCTTCGCACACCTCCATTACTCTTTACGAGGCATTCACCTAAATCGCTCTTTCGGTCAAGAAAACCGAATCAAAGCACAAACCCTTTCTGCCTTCTCGTCTAGCTCATTTGATTCCATATTAGGTCTAGGTCTAGGCAAAGAGAACTAGGCTAATTGCTGCCCTCCTATCCATTGAGATACAGTTTACCTTGTAGACAAATAAAGAATTCTGAAAATTATGTGATTGCAATTTTCCACCTCACGTTTACAAAGCTATAAGCACATTTATATAGAGAGAAGAGAAGCAACCCTAATTGACCTACTAATCAAGGGATATAGAAAGAATCAAAACAAGAATATCTCTTCCTATTTTAGCTTTAATAGGTAGCTCATGCTAACACTCCCCCTCAAGCAGGTGAGAAAATGTCTTTCATACCTAGCTTGATAAGTTAGTTGTGAAAAGCTCAACTCAACAAGGCTTTTGTGAGAACATCCGCCAACTGATCTTTAGATCTAACAAATGGAAACTTTATCACCTCAGCATTCAAGTTCTGCTTGACAAAATGATTATCCACCTTAGCATGTTTAGTATGGTCAAGTTGAACTGGATCATGAGAAATTTCAATCATAGCTTTATTATCACAAAATAGTCTCATCTCGAAATCAATGGGGAAACCAAGTTCTGTCATCAACCATTTTAGCCATAGTAATTCACATAGACCTTTAGCTATCCCTTGGAATTTTGCTTTAGCACTTGACAAGGCTACAACCTTCTGCTTCTTCCTCCTCCATGTTATTAAGTTTCCTCCCACAAATGTGAAATAGCTTGACATAGACCTCCTATCAAAGATACTATCTACCCAATCCACATCCGTAAATTCCTCTACCTCAAGGTGACCATTCTTTTTAAAGAACAACCCTTTTCCTGGAGCTGACTTCAAATATCGCAGAAGCTAAACCACAGCAATCATATGTTCTTCACTCAGAGCAAGCGTAAAATGGCTCACAACCCCTACAACATATGCAATATCGGGACAGGTGTGTGACAAATAAATTAGTCTCCCTATCAACCTTTGATATTTGTCTTTATTGGTAGGCACCTAATTAGGAAACTCTCCAAGATTATGATTTTGAACTATAGAAGTGTCGGCAGGCTTACTTTCCAATATTCCAACCTCAGCTAATAAATCAAATGCATACTTTTGCTAAGACAACAAAATACCTTCCTTCAACCTGGCTACTTCAATTCCAAAGAAATATTTCAAGCCTCCCAAATTTTTCATCTCAAACTCATTGGCTAGCCGTCCTTGAAGATCTATAATTTCTTCAAGATCATCCCCTATGATGATCATATCATCCACATATATGATCAATTCTGTCACTTTGTCTAGCCTATGTTTCAAGAATAATGTATGGTCAGTATTACTTTGAGTGCATCCTTAACTCTTTATCGTCGAGCTAAACTGACCAAACCACACGCAAGGTAATTGCTATAACCCATATAATGACCGTTGAAGTTTGCACACCACATTTGATTAATCAACATACGTTGTTGACACCTAAATTTTGGCGATTTGTTTTAGTAGTTATTAATTGCATTGAAAAATTAGATATTAGTTTCTAATCCCTTAACAAAAAAATTCTTTCATTAAAATTGCATTGCATATAGACATTAGGAGCATTTGCATCACTAGTTTTAAAATTAATTAAAAAAATTGAATTTTCCTATAAAAAGAAAAAAAGAAGATTGGAAAAAACATTGTGGGTCTGAGCTAGGGCTGGGCCTGCCCGGCCCCTTTCTTTTCTTCCCCCCCCCCCCCCCGCGCACGGGCTTGGCCCATTCTTCTTCTTTCCTTTTCTCTTCCTTTCCCGGCCCGGCCCGTCGGCCTTCTTCTTGCTCGTTGCCTCTCCACGCGCGGTCTCCTGCAGAACTCAGAACAAAACAAAAAAGAAGCAGCAGCAGCAGCAAAGCAACAGCAGCAAGTCAGCAGAGAGCAGAAGAGCAGAAGCAGCAGCAAGCCATCAGCAGTTAGCAAGAAAAGAGGACAGAAACAAAAAAAAAACGAGAGGGAAAAAAGGCGACCGAGAGAGACCGGAGGGACGAAGAACGGGAAAGCAAATCGAGAGGGAGCCGAGAGAGGTTCACGAAGAAAATCCAGAGCGGGAGACCGAGAGAGAGCAGAGGGAGAGAGCGAGAGACCATTGGCAGCCACGCCCGTGGTCCATGTCTCGCCACCGTGCCTCCGCTCATGTGGGCCTTCTTTTTTTAGTGGGTTGGGTCGGCCCGGTCTTCTGTGGCCCAATTCGGACCGACCGGGTCCAAGTCGGGTCAACAGGGCCAGGTTTCCGAACCCGGTCCGAATCATTTTTTCTTTTCTTTTTAATTAAAAAATCCAAAATTTCAGAAAATATTTAAAAATCATTAAAAATTCGAAATTTCAGAAAATTCATGAAAATTTCAGAAACCTGAAAATTTATAAAAAATTTCGAAAAAAAATATTTTTTTATACAGAAAAAATCAAAAATATTAAAATATTGAAAATTTCAATTTTTTTTTTCAAAAATCCCAAAAATTCCAAGATTGCTTTAGAGTTCCCTAAAAAGCTCTAAAATAATTATTGGACCAATTTTCTCTTAAAAAGTATCGGAAAATTATCGATTTAAAATTGTGAAATTGAACAAACCCTTACGGTTTCACTTTAGGGTTTTTATCCTCAGACACAATTGTCCTTAATTGCACACTTATAATGCGATGATTATGGTTTCCCTTTAGTTTAATTAGGATTTCTATTTATTTATCTCTTAATGCAATGTGTTATTATCTCCTGCAATTTATTTAATACTTTCTTTAATTGCTGATTATTATTTTGATAATTGTGCACATGTATGATCATCTCACATGTTAGTGGTTAAGTCTAAAATCAATTCAAACTGCCTGGCTAAAATCTTTTTGAAATGAACAAGATTAGGTACCGAAAGAGTTAATTAGTGTAATCGAGTCCCTGACCTTAGAATCTCTAGTTGCGTAGAAAGTAAAGCCTACTCCCATGCCTCGCTTGGTTTTTAGCCGACCCCAATATACTAGTGGCGACTCCTCATTTGAAGATTTTCATGAAGACCCAATGTCACGCGAGGTATAGGCTTAGGAGAGCCTATGTCTAATGAGGGTCTTAGACTCACATTTTGAACAATACCCCTAAACCTATTTATTTAGCTATTCCATTCCCCCCATGGGACAGAAAAAATAGGTCGCGACACACGTATACCTAGTTGGGATTTCCATGTAGATTTCTTCCTCTAAATCTCTATGAAGAAACATGTTCTTCATATCAAACTCATGCAAAGGCCAATCTAGATTAGCTATGAGTGACATCAAAACTTGTACGGTATTCAACTTTGTAACTAGAGAGAATGTTTCTTAGTAGTCCACATCATAAGTCTAGTTATATCATTTTGCTACCAATTGTGCCTTATATCTCTAAGTCGACCCATCTACTTTGTATTTGACAGTGAAGACCCACTTGCACCCTACTGCCTTCTTATCCTTCAGCAATTCTACTAGTCTCTAAGTCTTATTTTTCTACAAGGCGCCCATCTCCTCTTTCATTGCCTGAACCCACTTAGGATCCCTTAAGGCTTCTTGTACTCTACTAGGAACTTGAATTGTGAGACATTGGCCACAAACACCTTCAAGTGTTTCAATGATCTCCTTGTCAAAACATAATTGGTAATCAAGTGCTTCGATCTTTGTTCGTCCACATTTGGTGAATACCTATTAGGAGCCTTACCTCGATTGTATTTGTGGGGCAATTTGTAACTAACTAACAACCTCATGAGTATCAATAAGGGAATCATGTGTGATAGGAGAGCTTACCTTAGGAGTATCCTTAGGAGAATGGTTGGGTACTAAAGAGGGGATATGTAACATCCTGAAATTCGAGCCCTTTGAGGGAGAAATGAATGTTAATTTCGCAAATACATTGTTGGTTGATCTCACTCGGAACTAATCACTCCTGAAATACTAACCTTGAGGGGAAAGGCTAATGATGACAGAACTCGTGCGACTAAAGAACTTGACTTGGGAAAACGACTCGACCGTGAGACTTGTGTAAGGATGATCCTGTAGTCATGCAGGCCGATTTCAGGACGAATAGAAGTCGATTCGCGGACAGAAATAATGAGACGACGGGTGATTCCGTCTACTGTTATCGAATCCGCGAACGGCCCTATATCGATCATTGATAATCGTGTACTTTGAAATAAGAATCGATTCTTCGCAATTTCATGTAGTCAAGGACGTCCATGTGTCGAGAAGTATTGAACGTGAATTGGCACGAGTCGGTTACGCGTGAATCCTCAAAGCCGCCTGTCAGTCTGAGTAGTACCAAAATGACATTCGGGCGAAATTGACATGGCATGAGAATCCAATATTGGACTTCAAATTTTCGGGAATGTTCAAGAAGGACTTTTGGACGATGCTTCTTAGACAGTCGACAGTGCCGGTTAAGCCGAGTATTTGGAAAAGGGACTTTCGGACCGAGGAAACGAGCCTACGAGGACGTGGGCCGGGCAAAATCAGTGTGGGCCTCACGCCCAAGGTGGGACAGCCACCATGGAAAGCCCGAGGCAAGCAAGTGAGCCCGTTGGGCCAAACCGACCATTTACCTTTCCGAGCCCATTGTCTAAAACCAAGCCGATTCAAGCCCAATAAATTCCCGAGCCCGTTCCTATTCATTTTCAAGCCCATTTCCTAGGCCCGTCCTCCATTTTCAGCCCAAGGACAGATTGGGAAGTGTGCAAGGTGGAAATGACCAAAATGCCCTTGGATATTTTGAAGAAAAGTCAAAAGGAAGAGAGAGAAGATGAGGTCATTGTTTAGCAAGTGGGGCAAGCCTTGATGGCTTGGATAAGGCTTATCCTTCAGCCTTCACTTCACTCTCTCTCTCCTCTTCATCTTCTCCCATGGTTTTCCTTCCTTCCTTCTGTTTTTCAGTTTGACCTTTCACCGAAATCTGAGTTGTTCATTGCCTTCCCATTGGAATCTAGTCTCGTGCCACCCTCCGTTGTGTTCAGAAGAGAAATTCCGTTCAAAAAGCATCGACCGATCGCCGGAAGGAGCTGCCAGTCAACCCGTATTCCGGCCGAAAGCCACCGCCGGCCGGACCATCACTATTCCTCCTGCAGCAACTTTGTTCTGCCTTTTCTTCCGTTTCTCTCCATTTCCGGCCAAATCTCCACCCATACCAGCCACAAGTGGTTCCCCCTCGACCCCCAGGTGCCGCCAGTCGATGGCCCGTCGCTCGCCGGAGCTCCGGGCAGCCCGTTCAACTCCGATCAGCAACTTTCCTCCTGTGCAGTCAGTTTTTCAGAGTTGCAGAGGGATTTCGAGTTTATTGCTGCTGTTCTCAGCCCCGAGATCGCCTTGGATCGTCGTGGTAGAGGTCCCCGGGTGTTGGGTTCGTCGCCGCCGCCGCGTCCGTGTCGCCGGCCCGCTTAACGGGTGAATTTAGCTTCTAATCCCTATTTAGTGCCTAAACTTGCTTAGGGTTGGTTAGTTAGTGTTAATCTTGGTTTAAGGGGTTTAATTAAGTTTTATTAGCCCTAAGATAGGTGGTTAGATAGATGGTTAAGATTAGATTAGCTTAATTTTGCTTATTATGCTTAATTGTGCTTAATTTGGGATTAATTATGCTTATGTGTTTAATTAAGCATGATTTGCTTAATTTGGTTGATTAGTTTTTTTAATTAATGTTTTGTTTAATTTCTGGATTAAATGTTTTAATTAATTGAATTTCGAAAAAATCACTGTTCATAATCACTGTTCACGATTACTATTCACAATTACTGTTCACGGCACTGTTCATCCAGAGGCTAATCCAGAGGCTAATTTTTGTCTGAATTTGATGTTCTATTGATTGTTATGATTAATTGAAGTGCCGATTGTTAATTATACTCATGATTGATAATGAAATGCGTGATCGAGTGTTGGTTGGATTTCGGATTTTGGAATTGTCCAGTGAGATCGCATGACATATTGCGTGGGTTTTCAGAAATGGCATGTCGCATGAGCATGAGCGATGTTGCATTCACGACCAAGCAAAAAGCAAAGACAAGAATGAATTGCTTGATGATGTGTTGCATGATCACATTAAGAGAGGGAACGCCGGCGTTGCCGGAAGACCGCCAATCCTTATGGGGTTGTGCCGTGGCTGTTTAGTCGCCTGACTTCGGTCGGATGCCTGACGGGGGACATGTGACGGGACTGCGGTAGTGGGCGGGTCCTGTGCTCCTTCGGGAATGCCGTCAGAGGGAAGGGATAACCCCTGATGTCGCCGTGCCTCGAGGTAAAGAGAACGAAGCTGGTTTAGCCAGGAACCGCCAACTATAAAGTTGTGCCGTTGGCCCAGGAGGGGGCGTTAATAATCGGAGCATGTGTGAGTGTGAGACATAAGAAAGTTGTGTGAGATGCTCTGATTATTCGCATGCTCTTAATGTCGTGATGATTTGTGGTACGCATGCATGAGTTGACAGTCGTGCAGGGTGTGGCAATGGCCAGGTGAGATCGCTTGTGGCGCGATTCGCATGTGATTGATGAACTGTTTCATCTAACGGCCATGTGCCTTGCTTGCATTGTATGAGATTGGACGCGCAGGGTATGGCATACCGGGTAAGGTTGCATGTGAATTGAATATTGCTATGTTGGTTGCCCTGTCTGTTGTTTGGCCTGCTGTTTGCTGGTTGTGGGTTGTTGGGTTGAGTGAGGGGTGGTTCTGAAGAGATACCTCGGGTTGAGTTGGCGTACTAACCGGGGCTTAGGGGGAAGAACTCGCTGAGATTTTATCTCAACCCGTCGTGGTTAACATTTTCAGGTCCTTAGAATGGCGTACCCGCAATGGAGAATCCTGCCCCCGCTTCTCCAGTGATCGACTCGACGGAGCTTGAGTCTGATGGGTCCGAGTGACCATGGTGTTGAACCCGAGGGTTCTTTGTGTACTGTTGGATTAGCCTAGTTCTTTTGGTTTCGCTTAGAGGATGGATCGGCTCTTTTTGTCGGGCTTGTAATTCGGAAACGATCATCCGTTGGTTAATCCAGTAATTTGAATAAATGAGTAGTTGCTGTTGTTCTGGCTGTTCATCCCTCTATCCCTATTTGATTGTTTGTTTGTCTGGGGATGGTTCATCTTCCGCTTGCGCTTAACGAAAGATAAAATGAATGGTCGTCGACGGGTCCTAGGACGTCGCTTTCAATCGACCAAGGTAATGGGGTTGCCGCGAGCTCGAGAGTCGGGGCGTGACAAAGAAAAAACAGTGAGCCTGGTAAAAGCAAGGCCAATGCCCATAGGAGAAAATGAAAAAAAAGTCAAGATAGATGACTATCAATGGTGAAAAGTTGTATCACAAATGGAGTGGTACTCAAAGAACTCAAATGCAAAACTTTTACAGTCAATAGAGTGCATTTTGAAGACAATTCTTGATAGTGAAGATGAAGACCGGCGGTAATGCTAAGATGATCACCAACTCTCACCCATCTATACACATTTTGAGCATGATAATCCTTTCATTTTTCAACCTGTGAACCTAGCCTACGTTACATCCCTTATAAAGTCTCTTCAGATTAGGGCACTTGAATTAATGTGGGTGTTCACATGTCTTAAACATTGCTCGAAAAAATGCGAGCAAGATTATTTCTATCTCATTTTGCAGGATTCTTGACTTGTGAACCCGGAGATGATCGTGGAATATTATTTCTTTCAATAGCCTTGACTCAAAGAGTCCCCGTTGTTAAGCCATTGACCAAGCCCACATTAAGGTCCCTATTAAAGAACTCTTAGATTGGTAAGGTCGTACCGCTTGCAAGAATACTTAGACCCTTATCGATATAATGATAGTGAGATGGTGTGATTCTCATAAAATAGCCATTCTGAATGAGAGTGAGTGAAAGTCCTTTCTAACTCAAAGTCTCTCATTGAGCATTCTTAAGAAATTCATGTCATGAGTGAAAGTTGTTCTGCAAGATTCTTCTCCCTAGTGGTAATTTGGTTGTGCAAACATGGTAAAATCATTGTGCATAAACTTTGATTGAATTGATGAAAATCTCAGTGAACTTTGAAATGTGTATTGTAAAGTAGCTCAAATTGTCTACATTCTTGATGAATGCATGTTAGTTTTTGCTCTAATCATGTTTGACAGGTGGGTTTCTTCAGAGACCAAAGAGCTCCTCTTTGAAGCCATGAGTTTGTCCAAATACTGTTAAATCTTCAAAATACCTGATGAGAATTCCAGGTATCTGTTCTCAAGATAATTCAAAAGTACCTAATGAGGATTTCAGGTATTGGTTCTCAAGTCAATCCAAATTCCTAATGAGAATTTCAGGCGAAAATACTAGTGTCCTAAAACTTTTTCAGTATTCGGTGAGAATTCTTTGTACTTGAACTTTTAAATACCTGATGTGATTTCCAGGTGTTTAGTGAATTTTTTCGAATGTCTGATGTGAATTCCAGATGTTCGAACCTTTAAATACCTGATATGATTTCCTGGCGTTTAGTGAATTTTTTTTCAAATGTCTGATGTGAATTCCAGATGTTCGAACCTTTAAATACCTGATGTGATTTCCAAGTGTTTAGTGAATATTTTCAAACGTTTGATGTGAATTCCAGAGGTTCAAACCTTTAAATATCTGATGTGATTTCCAGGTGGTCAGTAAATATTCTCAAATGTCTTATGTGAATTCCAGATATTTGAACCCATAAATACCGGACGTGATTTCCAAGTGCTTAATCTCTTTTGAAATCCGATGAGAATTCCAGATCTTCAGATGTTTTGCAAGTTTCATGGAATTCATCACGTACCTCAAGATGCTCTACATTATTGATTGGTAAGTAACTACAGGTACGCTCTTCTTCTTCTTTTCTTTTTTCATACTTTGTATTAGCTTTTCCATGTATCATATCATATTGCATTTTAAAATGGGATTCATTTTCCCACAAAAAATAACATTATATTGCATATGTATGGTCAAAATTTAGGTCTCAATTTATCTTTGAATGCAACCTCTGCGAGCTCACCTTCAAAGAGGGGCAGCTGTTGACACCTAAATTTTGTTGATCATTCGTAATTTAATGCACAAAAATTTAGAGATTAATTTTAACCCCTAAACAAAAAAAATATTATGATTAAATTACATAGCATATAGTTTTAGGAGCATTTATTATTGCATTTGCATTGGACAATGTGGCAGATGGGCTTCAATTGATGGTTCTAAGCTTTAATTTAACAAGTTGGACTAAGCCCACAAGAAAAAAGAATTTGGTTAGGCCTGTTAAGGGGTGATGAGTTGGAATATGAGAATATTCTCGGGAATATGAGAATGTTCCCGAGAACATTTGCATTATTCTTTCAATATTCAGGGGAGGTGTCAGATGAAATATTGAAAAAATATTACACGTGGAATACAAGAGTTAAATATGCAACATGCAAATTTATCATCTTTCCTTAAATAACATAGTCCTCTCACCTATAAAAAGGGGGGCCACACACACTGAAGGGGGCACACACAGAAAAAAAAAACACAGAAAAGAGAATAGAGAAAGAGGGTGCAGCTTATTGGGAAGAGAGAGTTTGCAGGTTGTCTCCCTCGAGCATGAGCCCTCGTAGCCGCGATTGAGCTTCATCAACTCCACGATGCAGCACTGATTTAGCCGACGCCTCCTGACTACTAGCAATTGCCTCAAGAAGCCCCCCCTACAACGACGGTGACGTGCTGTTTCACTTCGTCAACGAAGGCCAAGACCACCTCGAGTGTTTCGTCCGTGATCATCTCTGGAATCTATTCCATATCAATCTTCTTGACATAGAAGATGCCAAGTTGTCAGAGAAGATAAATTTGAAGCGGTGGCCTTTGTCCATCGCCTGCTGTTGCCGCTGGACCCAGTGGGAAGTAAAAGTGGAAAGGAGACCAAGAAGACTCACTCGGTCAAAGCTGGAGTGTGGGATCGTTTGGTCAATGTAAAAATAAAGAAAAGCTTTTGTGCAGGCATCATTCGTGGACTACACACTCGAAGGAAGAGAGAAAAAAATTCAAATCCTTTCTCACGTCCACTCCCGCTGCGGTTCTACTTGCTGCTCGAGCCCCAACCGCAATCCCATTGACGACCCACTGAGCTCGTCACCACTGCAACGAGCACTATTGCCATCAACTAAGCCACTCCATCATCAATTGTGAGCTAGCTGTCGAGAAACGTCGTTGATTGCGATTCCCGCAATTTGTTACTCGTCCGAACTAGGAAACGGATAATCAAGATAGGTAAAGCTACTATCTAAATTAATTCTTGAATATTTTGTTTTCTCGTTTGAAGTATTGCATGCTTGATTAAATTTCGATTGAGTGAGGTCGTTGTATTGTGTTAAAAAAATCTCAATAATAAAAAATATTGAGCCGCGAGACGTCGGATCAGGTTTTTGATTGTTTTGATTTTCTATCTTGAGATGGGCTGAAATGTGTGACATACTAGGATAGTTGCATTAAATATTTTCTAGCATTAGATTAAGTTATTGTTGCGTGACATATAGTTTGCATATTATGTTATACATTGCATGCTTTTATAGTTAGATACTTTCGTATGTCATCACATGCATTGCACGTAGTTTTAGGCTTCATTAAATAAGTGAAAAACGTTAAAAAATATTTAAATGAGTGCGTGTTAATTAGAAATTATATCTAGGATCATTGATGTAATTTTTAAGCTAACATCGCAGGCGCTTTCGTAGCTTCAAGGTAAGTAACTTCCTCCTTTTCCTTACAATTTATTGCTTTGCTTTATTGAGTGTTAGATAATGGTTGCGCACTCGCATGATCACATTGCACGTTAGGGAGTAAGTTAAAATCAACCAAGATTGCTTGCAAAAAAAAATATTTTTGAAACTTAAAGAGAAAGGGTACCGAAAGGGCACTAGTTTAACTTAGCGTAACCATGTCCCCGAACCTATTGAATCTCTGGTTCGTAGAAGTAAAGTATTGTCTCATACTTTACCTAGGTTTCTAATCAACCCTAATTAATTAGTGGTGGCTCTTAATTGAATAAAATTACATGTTTAAATAGGTCAAATTTTGAGTACCAAATTGCGGTTGGTAGGGCTTGGGAGAGTCTGCACTAAGTCTTCGGACTTAGTAATTCATTAGTCTTCCCATGGTGATTCACCTTCGGGGAGGTTGAGACACCTAGCCTAGATATGGTGAAGACATCGCGGCCCTAGCTTATGGCAAGCAGATTTGCTGAGGCCATAGGCTAGCATAGGGACAAAGAAAAAAATGCAAAAAGAAAAAGGAAAAAAAAGAAAAGGAAAAAAGGAAAAAAAGTTTTGAAAAGTTACAAAAGTTATTCATGTTAGCATAGGTATCCATGTTAGTAATACCAAAATTGATAAGAAGAACTATATTGGCAAAACGTCCAAATATTTAAGACAAAATTAGCCAAATTAAAAAATTTAGAAATAAATTGTTAGCTTTGAATATTTTTTATAATTTTTGACAAATCTTCTAAATCAAATAATGAGGTTACGACAATGAAAATTTGCAGTACAAGTGCGACAAATACAAAATCAATCATCTATCAACTTCTTGATGCTCAGTTCCTTGTGGAATTATTGACGAACTAGTGAGCTGAGGCAAGCCCAAACGAGTCGGGCCAGAACTTTTAGTCCTTTCGGCCGAAAAGTCTCAGCCAATCTCATAGCCATTCATGCCAGACGACCATAACATTAGTGATTATGGGACCTTTTTTCTCCGTATGGTCAAGATGACTGGACTTTTAGTAAAAGGATCAGTAATCTTGCACGAGATCACAAGTTCTCTTGATTTATGGGACCCCACTGAATCTCACGCTCCCTGCTTATATCCGGTGTGCTTGCATGTTGACCCAACAATTGAGTAAGATATTCAGCTGCAATTTTCTCCTTGTTCAGTATCTTCTTGGACAAATCTTGCATGATTGTTCTTCAAACTTGTCTTGCATGTCAAGCTAGTTCGAAACACAATTCTATGATAATGCTTATTACTACTATGTGGGCTTATTACTATTAAATGATCATGTTTTTAATATGCATATCAATAATATTTTTGTTTAAGGGTCCAGCTCGATCCCTAATTTTTTTTATGCAATAAATGAGTAAATGGGTCCCTGGAATTTGCGTGTCAATAGTGCTTCTCTCCCTTTTTATCCTATCAAAAAGTAGTAATGTAAGATATCCCGAGGATGAAAACATATATTTATATATATTCATATAAAAGAGTCTTACACCAAGCATATTCCAGCAAAATAAATGTAACGGAAAGTGAACATTCGCCAAAGGGATCACAAACGCCGATTTCATTCATTAAAAACCTATGGATTCGGCGCCACACCTGCGACCTTAACGCTAACACTCTTCGGTACGCCGTCGTTGGCTGCATATGGAGGATTGTCGCCCTTCAGAATGGTTCAGCCTGCCGCAAGCTCTGGATCATTGCTGTTCGCTTAGAGTTCCCCTTCACTATTGTTTGCCTCATCGGGGAGCTTTGCTGCTTCTCTGTTCGGTATGCTTGGGCCTTCTTCCAATGTGAGCGCAAGTCCGTCCTTGTTTGGGACACCTACCCCTACGCCTCGAGTGAGGTCAAGTTCGCTAGCCCGTGCCTATGCTTTGAGCTCGGTTGAGCTTCGAGATCAGCCGAGCTTCGGTGGACGAAGTTGGCGTAGAGGGAGGCGAGGTCGTCGAAGATGGCGGCGGTGGCGGTAGTGCAGAGGAGGAAGGAGCGGTGGGTGACGTGGAGAGGCGGGTGGGAGGGAGAAGGAAAAAGGAAAACGAAAAAAAATAGAGAATGGAAAAGAAAGAAAGAAATAAAAATAAAAGATATTCTAAATTTTGATTATTTTTTAATTCTTAAGATAAAGCCATAAAATTGAAATCTTTTTCCAAATAAAATCCAAATATCAAAAAAGGGTTTTCATCATATATCATCAAATAAATAAATAAAAACTGTCCATTTTCTGAATAATGATTTCCTTAAAAGCATCTGGCTAGCGTCGCGCTTTTGTCACCACTTTAATTTTTAGCTAAAACAGTTCTCGGAGTGCATTGCTCTGACCATTTTACCATTTATTGGTCCCACCTTTAAGCATTTGAGAGCTACCGAGCATTGGGTTTCATCCTTTCTTTCTAAGCAGGTCCAATTTCCTTCATCTTCTTCTTTCTCTCTTCCTCTTTTGCAGGTTATTTCCATGCTTTCTGTAAAACATGGTATCCTCGGGAGTAGTTGAGGAGGACGCAGAGGGTAATATTGTCAGGTTTGTGAGGCCACAACAAGCTTGAGTCGGCTAGGCTCCTCGCTGGAGATCCCCGTCGGAGATCCTCTTGGGTGGCGTCTGCTTTAACCTCTCTGACGTGCCGGTCTGCGATCCGCTAGCTCTGCTATGGTACTGCCCCGAGGCCGGTGATTTGGAGTAGAGCCGCTTCTCCAGCGACATCCAACTCTCCGCCTAGATTGGCACCCAAGCCGAAGACGCATTCTCTGAGGCGTGGAGCTCGGACGTGCTGCACATGGCTCACACGCGCTCTAAGGTCTTCCAATCTCTGGAGCTGTGGTACCTGCGGGCGACGGTGATCGAAACTCATGACCTCCACATAACTCTGAATCTGCTGCCACTGACGGCAGCAATGGTGAGGGTCAAGGCGCAGTTGGGGTTCCAGTCTGTGCAGACATGGCGAGGGTCAAGGAGTACAGCTTGCATCTAGATCTAATTGGTTGTTGTCCTTAAAAGCGATTGCTACTGCCCTGACGAGGAGTTAAATGTTATAGCTAGGTTTACTCTCGTGGAGGAAGCACAATGAATTGCAAATCAAGAGCTTGAGTTCATATGATAACTCATATAAAAAATAGAGTTTTTCACTATCTCTTATGTAGCAATCGCAAAGAACATTATTAGAGTCGCACTAGCAAGAGAGAAAGAGAAAGCAAAAAATCTATTGTTTGGGTTGTTACCGTTTTCCCAACATTAAAGCATTATCAAGTATGAATCCAAGAGGTAATGAACTTCAATGATTGAAAAATCGTTGCATAAAAAACATCAGTTCCAAGATCAATAAAGAAATCCTTTGCACTACCCGAGCATGAGACATGGTCGATGAATTACGTGAGACAATGAAAAATTAGAGAGGGCAAAAGTGAAACCATACTCATTGATTGATGGAGGAAGAAGAGGATGGTGACAGAGCTGTTAAAGTTTCCTTCTCTGTATTCATAAATGTGTAGTATTCGGTAAACATATCAGTGAACTTGTTTCAAAATCAAAGCAATCTGAGTAAACAAATTTTTTTTTTGGTCTAAGAGTAAACAGTATACGGTCAGCTAGAACAACTGCATTTTGATAATGATTTTAGCCAAAAGAAACTCTGCAGCCATAGATGTACTGCATCTTTGTTAGTTTCTGCTACAACCTTCATTTTCTCTTTCTTGAAGACTCACTTGAGTTCAGAGAAATTATTTTGACCCCACTTGCCAATTTCCTGTATTAAGGAGAAATCTTTGTATCTCTGTTTCATTTTGGCTTTCAAGGCGGTGTTTCAGTCTTGAGTTGTTTCTAGTTTCTTACTTGAATATGGTGAAACGTGGCCCATGTTATAAAACGGGGCCACCAATTGTGAGCTGTCGAGGCCTAGCATAATTTATCTTGCCATCGCTGAATTAAGATCTAGCATTACTATGACATTTTACATCCCTTTAAGCTAGCCCATGTTAGACCGCCGGTCGCCGGTCGCCCTGGCGGCAGATCCCTTTAAGCTAAAAGAAGAATCCTTTCACATCCCTTTAAGCTAGATCAAGGAGTCGGTCCGTCGTTCGCGTATATGCACAAATGGCTTTAGTCTTCCCAACACTCGTCAGAGTTCATTGAAGTTCCACCGTACGCCGTTGATCTTGTCTAGTATGCTCCATTTTCCCACGCATCCCGGTTGAGCCCAACCACCATGCCGCTACTTTCGTGGTTTTTGGTTTTCTGAGATGGCAGCCGCCAGCCTGTTTCGACGATTCGTCCATGGCTGCCGGTATATCAACCTCACCATTTAGGCTCGCGACGATGGACTGGCTGTGCCATCAGATCTATAGGCGTGGCTCTCGGCCTGGAAGCTTAACGCTCTCCATGGCAGCACTAATGTTTTCTTCCTCTTTTTGGTTTTGCTTTTCAAAAATATTCAATTTCCTTCTCTCCAAAAAGAAGAAGAAGGAGATTTTATAGAATTATCTTTCGTTTTTCCAGTTATCTTTTAAGCTTCAAAATGTATTTTGCTTCTTTTATATTTCCAAATCAACCAACTAATGTATATTTATATTTGTTTTCTTTGATTTTTTCAGAATATTACTTAATAAAGTTCAAATTCAAATTATTTATCCTATCATTCTAAATTTATTTATTATACGAAAATCAAATTTAGGGTGAGAAATTTGAATTCTATGATATTAGTGTCAAATGATACAATTACTACCAATAATTTCTATCTCATTTGATATGCATTTCATTATTGTGGGGTTTCGAGAAGATATCATGCATACATTTAATTTGCCAAACCCCTACTAATGATGCTATGAACGTACATATGGAGCTATAAATTCTAAATATTATTTTGTCAATAGGCTCTTACTTTGGCAGAATTAATTTTTCTCCATCAAATTATTTTTCTCTCATTAAATTATTTAATTTTTTCTTCATCAAATCATTGATAAAAAATTAACTTTACAAATCAGTTCTTTTTATTTCTTTATCGGCTTGTAAAAATTTCTTTTTTCAAGTGAGCATATCTTTCTATCTACTTTTATTCACAACCATTCATCTTTCATTATAAACAAATCAATGTATATGTAAATTATCATACTTTGTTATCATCCACTGAAATATGGACCATAAGTGAAAGCACTTCAATGCTAATATCAAGTTAAAAGAAATTGTTATATTTCCTTAATTGCAGTTGATACATAAATTTTGACTAAGTATTTAGATTATAATTGCATAGAAAATTAAGGATCAATTTGGCCTTTAAAAAAAGATATTTTCGCATCATTTAGGCACTAATATTATGTGCATTTACTGAGTTTATTTTCCTTTTTATTTTCCCTTATTTTAGCCAATTTTAGGATTTTTTTTTAAAAAAAAAAGGAGAGAGAAGAGTCGGGCTACGGGGCTGGGCTTTCATCCCAGCTCCCTTTTCTTTTCTTTCCTTCTCCCCGCGGGCCCAAGGCCCGTCTCACCAACAGCTCGGGGCCCGGCCCTCTCCTTTCCTCTTTCTTCCCTTCTTCTTCTTCTTCCCTGCACAAGAGGAATAGCAGAGCAGAGCAGAGCGGAGTGAGGGAGACTAGGGTAGCTGGCGACGAATGGGACGCCTCGCAGGCGCCATTAATGCCGCCGAACGGAGCAGGCCTAGCCGAAGTAGGTTCAGATCTACCGCGGAGGACACGCTCGAGGAGACCCCGATCTTCGAGCTCGTCCGCCGTCCGACGCCGCGAGCCGGGTAGGGACTTTCGAGCGACTACCCTGCTTTCGTGCCCGTGCTCTGTTTCGAGTTCACCGGACCAGGTTGTTTTTGTCCGTTTTGTGCAAGTTTTGATCTCGTTTGTGTGGGTGCTGCTTGTTGAATGCTATGGGTCTCGGCACTAGTCCAGCCTCGGTTGTCTCGGTTTCTCTCCCCTCAGTCTGCACATTATGTGGTCGATGGAAGGCCACGTTGAGATCTAGTTTTTTTTCTGTCCTGGTTGGAGTCGAGTTGTCCCTTTTGCTAAAACTGAGTTCCGATTTTTGGTCTGAGTACGAGCCACGGATATGCACACTCTCTCCTCATTATACGCTCACCACATTCTCAACAAAATGCTTCAACAAGCTCGCTTAAACCTGTGCCTATGCTGAGTATCCGAACTGACTGCCATGTGTTTGTGATACCGCCTAAGCAAAACTTGGGTTCTTTAAAGAAAACATTTTGCACCAAAAGATCAAAATGCTCGTTTCGTTAGAAAAATGATAGCGTTGGTTTCCGGATCATTCAGTTCGCCCTCGTTTCTCCATGATACGCGTCCCGGCTGTGGACGTATGTGGGTTCTCTTCGCAGTTTCTGCTGAGCAAGAGCAGCTCTTTGACTAAAGAAAATTGGCGGTGGTAGCCTGGCAGCCTGATTTTTGAGTATGCGTGTCCTGTCTTTTTGGTGTGTGCGGTCTTGGTCGTTGATGTGTTAGTTTAATGAGTTTCGGCCTCGGCAAGCCCATCTGGTGCTTCGTTTCGGGTCAGTTTCGATCCGGAGACCCGACCTAGGTCCCTTTATATTAATCATATTATTATTTTATTGTTAAAAATATTTTTAAAATCCATAAATAATTCATATTTTCCAGAAAAATCAGAAAATTCTAAAAAATAGTTTTTGATCTATTTTCTCCACAAATGCATGAAAAAAATCCTCAAAAATAAAAAAAAACAATTGAATCATGTACTAGAAAGGCATTAGTGATTAACTAGTATAATCAAGTCTCTGATCTTAGTTTCTTTGATTACGTAAGGGTAAAAAAATGTTCCATAAGTTGCAATTTCTTTTTTTTTTAAATGAAATTGATTTGCGGATTAAAAAAAAAAAACTCAAACCATAAGTCGCGAATTGGTAGGCTCGAGAAAACCTGGGCTAAGTCTTAAGGCTTAGTGAGCCACTAGCCTCTAAGACGCGAAAGGGAGGTCATGATAATTGTAATGGACAGACTTGAAATTTCAGGATGGAATGTGAGAGGATATGATCTATTAGCTCAGCTTTTCATGATATATATGCTAAACCTCAATTGGTCGCGGTTTTCAGCGAACATCACATGCTCTAGCTTTAATTAAATTGTTTTAGAGGCCTTCCTGTCTCTGCCATGTACCCCTCGCCGATGTACCACGCAACGCTCAGATTTTTCATTTTACTAATAGAGCCATTGTGGGCGACTAGAATATGTAGGGGTTAGGACACTAGGAGTGCCATAACTTTCGGACGGCGCTCACTTTGATGCTAAAACTTTTTTTTCGCTCACTTGAGTGCCACATCGAAGTAAAATTGTTTAGTTAAGTGCCACTTCCGGCCAAAAATCGTTCAGTTAAGTGTCAAAATGCATACGTGGAATTTTTTAATAATTTTTCTTTTTTTTTTTAATAAATTTCGACGCTGACGTGGACTTTCAGGCAAAATAACGTTGTTTCTACTCTTTTTTAAAAAAATTTGATTTTTTTTTGCTTTTTTTGTTTTTCTTTTTTTTTAGGGCTGGCAAGGGCCACCGGTGACCCTAACCGGCCTTAAAGAAAAAAAATCAAAAAAATCAAAAAATTAATAAATATATTAAAATATTGTTCACCGCACCACGCCAGCTTTTCCGGCTGCCAAGTCAGCTTTTCCGGCAGCCACGTCAGCTTTTCCGGTGGCTACGTCAGAATTGGCACTCAAGTGAACGTTTTTTAAAACTTGTGGCACTCAAGTGAGCGAAAAAAAAAGTTTTGGCACCAAAGTGAGCGCCGTACGAAAGTTATGGCACTCTTAGTGTACTTATCCCGAACATGTAAGTTTGACATTTGGGCCCACCAATCGTGGGCTGCCAAGAAGTATAGTATTTGTGTGACCCTTTTCCATACGCTCACAATTATGGATTAGCTAAATGAATCAAATAACTTGTTGGGCTTGACAATAACATGATATTCTAATATATCATGTTACTGATGTCAAATTCAACCTCTTAAATTTCATTATATTGATGAACCTATCTCTTTTGCCCCTTTTCTTAATGAAATTTATTGTCCAATTGTTGAATAGTATTATTATGACATCTCACATTTGTGAATGTAGTTTCTCCCAGTTGAGTCGCGACATCCTATGTCAATTCGGATAGACAACTTTTGCTCTTTCACTCTTTCTAGATTTTAAAAAAAAAAAATCCTCTTAAAGGTCAAATGTATGATGACACTTGGTACTTGAGGCTCGAAAATTCACTCCAAAAAGGCTCAACAAGTTAGAATTTAGAAGAACTAGAGGGAGTATTGCCAGTTGAAATCGATCAAATTAGACTCTCTGTAATGTTATCCACTTTGCTAAAATAATGAACTAGCCACAATTGAAATTTCCTAGAGTGTGTGTTAACAAAATAATCTCAAGAATTTGTCATAAAAAAATGCCAAACCAAAACTGAATTGATTTGAATAGTTTTTTGGACTGAAGATTTGGAAAAGCTTGCTTGAGAGTTGACTGCGAGATGGAGAAAGTTCCAACTTTTGAATAGACAATTTTGTGGCTGATAATAAGAACTAGAAAAGTATCGCCGTCTCTTGCATGTGCTAGGTCTTGTCTTTTTCTTTTTGTTTTTGTCGGTCCTACTTTACTTTTACTTTAATGCTCTAACTTTTGCCCCGCTTCATTACAGGACGTGAGAGCCAAAACCTATTTCTAAAATTAAATCGTCCCCACCCCAACTCCCTCTGAGATGGTGGGGATTCGAATTCCCCAAATTCCCATTTTCATATGAGAAGGGTGGTCATTAGGGTAAATCTCAATGGTTGCCAAGTCTTGTCTCACATGCCTATGACCTTGGTCTATATGTATCAGCCTCTAAGGTCTCTCTACTCTTCTTCAGAATGATAAATTAGACTTCTGTACTTTGATTTCCACATTATGTCTCACATTAATCCCATCTTCCTTGGAATTTGAGTAGGTCCTTAAACCTAGGAGCAAGCCACTCAGCCTGCAAACCAAGAGAGTTCTTGGATTCTTTGGTGGTAAGGAAGAAAATTGTATACTTTGTAACATGGGGTGTTGGGAGTACGGGTACTAAGACGTTAAAATAAGAAACACATCTTGGCTGAGCCACCACTAAGTGGCTATTGCAGGAGACCCTAACTGATAGGCAACTATCCAAGTGAAAGTGAGGTTGCCTAGTTCAACATGAACTTTGACTTGGTTAACCAAGGATCTGTACTTTGATTTTCACATTATATCTCACATTAACCATCTTCCTTGCTGACATAAAGTCATCAACATTCAGTGTGGTCTCTAGAAAAGATATCAATAATTATTGCATCCTTCATAAGCACATCCACCCCGAAGGCCTTTTGAATGGATAGATTCCATGTGAGGTCGGCCGTTTTTATCAACGTCTTGGTATCGGCTACGTGCATTATGTGCAAGTGTAATTCTACCTTCATGGTTTGTTAACTCACATCTTTGATCCGAGATTAATGTGAACATTGTCCTTTAAAAAATCTAAACATGACAGCCTCCTGAGTTAATTGACGTATGACCAGGTCAACGAAAAAGATAGCATCTAAGTTAACAATTTGGGAAGATTAATTTTTGTGACGGAGGATATCGATTTATCATGTGGCGGAATCTTTCCGACATCTCACAATCAGCTTTCAAACAAGCTTTTCCACCTTTTGTTTTTCTAGGAAGAATTACATAAAAAGTCATAAATCTATTGCAATCGAGACAATTCAGTTATAAACTTTTTTTGACAATTTAATTTTAAACCTTTTACAATTATACTAATTTAGTCCATTTGGAAAAATTTGGCAATGTAGACACTTGCCTGCAACAACTATCTAGCAAACAATGATGTGGCAATTTTTAACAATTTTTTATTTTCATTTTTATTTACTTTTCTTTTTTCTCTTCTTCCTCTTTGGCTTCCTTACGCTGCAGTGGCTGGTGAGGCTCTGGTAAGGCTTGCCAACCACTAGGTGACAATGGTGAAGCCCCTACTGGCCACCGGTAAGGGTCACAGCCCTCACCCACTCAGCGGCTTGGTCTAGATCTAGGCGAGGCTTGGGTTCATGGGTGAGGCGACTTCGCCCAAATCTGGGGGAGGCTAGTCTCCGTCTCTCTTTGACCTCTTGAGGTCTTGGTGATGGCAGTATTGATTTGGTGTTTTTGGAGAAAAAAAGGGATCCTCAGATGGGTAGATCTGAATTTGTCTATTTCTCGGTTTTTTATTTGTGGGTTTCGTGAGTGTCTAAGGTCGTGATTGCTAGGTTTTTGAAAATTGCTTCAGTTTCGATGTGTGTGATTGGTAGGTCCCGGAAAAGAAAAAATGGCGGAAGAGCTCCGGTTCTAGGCTCCGTGCCTCTATGCGAACAACTACGGCTTCTTCAGGAGCCCCTCAACGTGGGACCTTTGCTCCAAGTGCTGCCGTAATCTGGAGCTCAAGGAGCAGCAGCCGTCCAATGCCAAGCTTGCTTTCAACCAAACCCTGACCCCCTCATTGTTACCCTCCTCCTCCTCGAGCCTCATGCCATTCGCCAAATCGGCTCCTTCACCGGCCACCATGGCTTTGTTAGCTATGGACGAGGCTGCCTTCACCTGCGGCAAGGCCAAGACGAGGCTGGCTTTGCCTAAATTTAGATCTTGTAATACAGTCTCTAACATACATTTTCATTGCCAAATTTGACAATATTATTGGATGACTTTTTGACTATCTATGTCAATTATATACTTACGTCGTGATGCAAATTTAATCATCTGCAGTAGCTGTGACTAGAATTAGTGTGCAATTTTAGTTTTCTCACATATGCTTGAATCTAATTTACCATTATTGCACATGATTTAAACTTCAATAATATTCTCACACGGCATTTATGGTTTGTCAATTATGTAAATAATAATTTTACTTCATAATTGACATCACGCAATCGTCATCGACCACTTACTTTGAGCTCAATCCAATAGAACTCTCCACCAGCGTTTGCTACACTACCATTCTGTTCACGTAATCCCACCTTAGAGTAAGTGTCCTTGAGGTCATCCCCCAATCGATTGGGAGAGATCCTCTTGAGTGATTCATAAGTCAACACAAGCTTCAGATCATTATTTTATGTGGTTACCTTGAATAATTCTGGGAACTTGGTTCATATGGCTTGAGCTAGATCGTTACACAATCCATGCACATATGTGTAAATTTTGTTTTAATAAGAAAAAAGAAAGCCGGGGCGGCGACGGCAAGGCGTTCATGGGTAGCACCATATTTGGGGGGGGGGGGCGCTGGGGCTGAGAACTAGTTGATTTAAAGTGAGGGTGTTTTTGCAGGTGAATCTAGATAAGTAAGAGGGCAATCTTGAATTACTTCCATAAGCAAAAGGACCAGAACATTAATTGATGCTGGTGAAATGTATTCACATACAGGAGTATGCAACTTGTTCTATTTGAAAGTCCAAGGATGTATATTGATACGAGTACAAAAAGCGAGAATGGTTTGTCAAATTTGAAAGGAAAAAGAAAAAAAGGAACATAATAAGTACGACTTTTCCCATGATTACGAGGATTCCTTTGGGATTGCATAAGCATTACGAAAATTTCTATGGGGTTAGATAAGCTGATTAACCTATACGAAGATATGTGGCACTCTACAAGTCTCGCTCTATGGTCGAGTCTAGGGTCTAAACCTTCAACTTATATAGAGGGTCTTGATTCAGAATAGTTTATAAAAAATATTGATTCCATGTTTTAACCAAGTGTAAAAGTTTTGTACGAAAGTGCAATGTCGATAGAAAAAGGCGAGCTTAGATTTTGGTTGCCAGCCCTATGTACATTCTATTTGTCTAATCGCTTTAAGTTTTCAAGGAAGAAGCGAAAAATTGCTTCGTTTATGTAAGAACGAGGACTTTGATAGATCTGGAATGATCAAAAACTGGATAGCATACTGGAAGGAGGACATTAGCCAGGGATAAAAAGGAAAAGAGGATAAGATATGGGCGGCTTTGGAGTCGTAATGTGTCGGGATCAATAGGGACAGGCAATTATTGGATAGCTTGATGTGAACGCAGCGTTAGTTCGATCATCAAAAGATGATATGACGGACCTTTTTGATTGAAGGGTGCATAAAAATTAATTATAATTATATAGAATAATTCAAAGGATTTAATTCCACTCGGTGAGCAAAATTTTGTAGGATTACTGTGAATTATTTTAAATATTTGAGATGTTGTAATATGTAAATGTTATAATAGTACTCGTTTCCATACTTAAGTTTAGAGTTGGCATAAAATTTGAGATAGGTACACTCGGCCGTGTTTTATTATTTTGTCACATTTGTATTCTCACGGTAAATCATTTGTAAGTTTAAATTATTAGATCAATCTATTATTCAATATTTCAATGATATAATATCTCCATACACAGTCCCTGTTTCCTTGCAATAACTACATTAGTTGCATAGCCTAGGCCTGCTGGACGTAGAGATATCTATAGAAGAGGAGAACGTTGGCACGAACAACTCGATTTAGGAGGAGGTCAAGAAGGATAAAGGAGCTGTCAAGGAAAAGTTAGGGGATGAGATGGATTCTTTGAATGAAGAAGAAATCTGGAGTCGACGGGAGAGAATCAATAATGCATTGGCAGCGGCGCGAAACGCGGAGCGACCAGATCCAGAAGAAGTGTATGCAGCTGCTCGAAGACTTACGTGGATCATCTACAATGCCGATGTCGAAGAGTTTATTTCTGAGATGGAAAGGTTTGCCAATCAAACCGGTCTGTCTGCCATTTTCAATTTCCTGGAACCACTGGACAATTCACTACTCCACTCAGCAGCAGGCGCCGACAAGCACGACATACTGAGGCTCCTGCTTGATTATATCCCTGACAATCTCCTAGCCGACCAAAATAGTGCGGGAAATACCCCCCTCATCATGGCGATTTGGATTAAGAGCTTTAGAGCTGCTGCGATGTTGATTCGCGGGATAAGTGACCTCCCCGATGTCGAGAACAAGAACCAGATCCTGAGGAAGACGAACAAATAGGAAACAATGCTTTGCCCATTGCCATGCGCCGTCGTTACGTCAACGCAGTGCGCCATCTATTGAACGAAGATTTGGAGCTCGTATACCAGAAGAACGCGGATCAGAAATCTCCCTTGTACTTGGCCCTCAAATTTGAAGAACCCGAGATACATAAGATTTTATTTTCTCTCCTCCCGCTTGAACCATCGAGGATACAAGGCTTGCCACCCATTCATGGTGCCATCATGCATAATCACTATGGTAAGAACCTGAATTTGATTCTAGAGTTATAGGAAATACCTCGTCCCAAATCCGTGTGGCAACTTTCTCCCTTAGCCAAACCCGTTAAGGGTTTTCATATAAAATCCCAAAGCCCGTTCATTAAAGTAGTTTTATACCCACCAGTTGCTTGCGATCAGCCATATAATTCTTTTAGATCAAATTATCTCACATTAGAACACAATAGATCAGCGGAAATTTACATACACCAACCATTTTACTAAGGAGAATAAGGGGGTGACGGTCCGTTATTCTCATTGTCAGTAACGTAACCAGCATAGACACAATAGACTTTGTAGAGCACTGGATGACCTACTCATCAGATTTCAGAAAATTAAAATATAAAAACCAATTTTTTCTTCTTCCACTTCTTTGTATAAAAGGCAAGTGATGTTGAGGGAAAAAAGCGAAGGAAAACGAGAAGAGGACAATACCATTAATTTGGAAACATGACGGACAGATTTTATTTTTTGGGTCAGAGTGACGGACCGATTTTTTCCACAAAATTATTTCATGGAAACCTGATAACTTGTTTATCTGGTTACAAAGAAGATTGATGCTATGCGAATGTGACTTTTATTAAACGAATATTAGTATAAATGCATTATACTATCATAAAATTATGATCTCTATATATATTGCATTATACACAGATTTGCACATTCAAATTTGGTTCCCTTTTTGTTCCTGAATATTATTTAAATGAAACAGACTTTCACACCAACATCAATTTAATTAAAAGGGGGACTGAGCGTTACGCCATTACCTCATTTAATAAAACTATCAAGTATGATCTCTTATTAACAAAGGAAGTACGTACAATTGTGTGTAGTATTAGTTATAACATGCTGAAGGCATTGTTTGATAACTAGTTCACATAAAAACACAAATAAACATAATATTTTGACCTAATATTTGGATGAAGACAAAAAATATTTTGTTGTTGTTTGATGAGGAAAGGAAAAAGAGAGGACAAAGAGAATAGTAGAAAATAAAATAAAACCGTCAAGGAAAGTGACAACTTTGAGAGAGAGGGCGTGGGGAAAGAAACGTGGTTATAGTAAGCAATATTAATTATTACTTAATTGACTTTTGATAGCTTAAGGATGTTTTTGTCACTTCAAATACAAAGGTGTGGTTCCGTCCAAAATGAGGATGGAAAGAACCCCATCCTTCACATAATTATATCTTTAGTTTTGTAAGTAGTAAATTTAATTTAGTAGATGATTTATCATCTTCGGTTTCACATGTACCTACGAGGTTAATCTTAAAATCGTTTCAAATCATAGTGGAGCTGGAATATGCACACTTACTAATTAAATAGCCTCATAAATATCAAGGAAGTAAGAGCATTTAGTAATTAATATATATTAGGCTCAGTATCAGATTTCCCAATTATAAATCTTCAAATACGTCCCAAACTATATAGAACCTTTAGCATTTGAATAAATCTGTCCTAATTCTCCAATAAAGACGTGTTTACTTAGATGGCTATGTATGAAAATTGTGATAAGTGGGTACGTGCAGGTGTAATACCAGGATAATTTTAGAAATACAAAATTCTCATAGGTCATGTATTTTTGTATATAAATGAGGGAGTAATGCTACATGTATTTACTTGGAAAACCTTACTAAATGATATGATATATGTTATGTCATCAATACTGCGTAGTAATACAACTTCGTGTGGAAAAGGAATAGTAGAAAATTGCATATGTCATCAAAGCAAATAGTTCTACCATTCTATAAATCAATCTATTATTCTGTCTTTTACTATTCAATATTTATCAATCTATTACTCTACAATTTATATAGAATAATAGACATAGAATAATAGATTGATTAAAATTTTATGAAAGTCTAAATTATTAGATCAATCTATGTCATTTCATCAACACTGCTCAATAATGAATCTATTATTCTATATTAAAATTATATAGATTAATTCATAAAAAGACGGGATGAAGAGAATAGTAGAAAAGGAAAATGAAACTGTAAAGGAAAGTGACAACTGTCCAGGGAGATGCGTGAGGAGACAAAAATGTGGGACAGACGAACCCCAGAAGTGCCAAAAGTTGGCACGGAGGGACACTTAAGTGCCAAAAGTTACAAACGGTATGCATAAGTGCCAAAATCGGAGCAAAAGAGATCACTTAAGTGCCAAATCTGGCCAAATTATCACGTGTTCATTTTTCGGCGACTTTATTTGCTGACAGAGCGTTTTTTTCAAAATAAAAAATTCCATGTGGCAATTTTAATAAAAAAAATTGTCCACGTCAGATTTTAAAGTCCACATCATATTTTTAAAAAATTAAAATCAATTTTATTAAAAAAAAGAAAAATAAAAAGGGGAGGGGAAATTGGCGAGGGCTGTGCAGCCCTCGCCGCCCCACCGTCGCCGGGAAGGGTCGGCGACGGTGGGGCGGCGACGGCAAGGGCTGCACAGCCCTCGCCAATTTCCCCTCTTTTTTATTTTTTTAAAATTAATCAATTTTAAAATATTTATTTTTTAAATTATTTAATATTATTTAATTAATAATTTTAAAAATCCACGTCAGCGCAAAAACGACGTCGTTTTGCGCTGATTTTTCGTCGTTTCAATTTTCGGCGAGCCACGTAGGCAAAAAAATTAATAAAAAAATGCCACGTAGGATTTCCGATAGGATTCCGGCGACCTAGCACTTAAGTGATCCATTTTTTTTGAAAAGTGGCACTTAAGTGTACCGTTTGTAAGTTTTGGCACTTAAGTATCCCTCTATGCCAATTTTTGGTACTCCCGCTGTACTTTCCCCGAAACGTGGTTATAGTCATTAATATTAAATTATTACTTCATTGAGTATTCAGCATATAGATATTTGGTCACTTCAAATACTAATTCGTGGATCCATCCAAAATGAGGGCGGAAATAACCCTACCTTCACAAAATTATATCTTTAGTTTGTTACTAGTAAATTTAATTTAGTAAATGATTTATCATTTTTTGGTTTCACATGTACCTACAAGTTAATCTTAAAACCATCTCAAAATCCCAGTGGAGTCGGAATATGCATACTTACTAATAAAATAGCCCTAGAAATATCGAGGAAGTAAGAGCATTTAGTAATTACAACATGTTAGGTTCGGGTATTAGATCTCCCAATTATAAATCATCAAATACGTCCCAAACTATATAGGAATTTTAGCATTTGAATAAATTTGTCCTAATTCTCCAATAAAGATGCGTTGACTTAGATGACTATGTATAAAAATTGTGATAAGCGGGTAGTTGTATGTGTAATAGAAGGATAATTTTAGAGATACAAATTCTCACGGGTCATGTATATATGTGTATAAATGACGGAGTAATGCTACATGTATTTACTCTAATATGGTATATTTCATGTCATCAACTCTATGTAGATTGAGCAACATCAAGGCTTTCATATTCAATCAAAACCATCACTAAGTTTTAGCATTTCAATGCTATTTAACATCTGTGACTGTCAATCCTCGTAGTGATTAAGGTTACGTGGAAGATGTCCTTATTTCACAATAGATTTAATTATATCAAGACCAACCATGCTCCAAATACTATGGGTGAGCGGTTCCAAATTCTTTACAAGTTCCGCTTGGAACTTGAAACCTACTATCGAAGGCTTGGTTTTTTACAAGTTTCTCATTTTTTGGAACCTGTAACCTACCATTGAAAACCTATAACCTAGAACTTATCTTGTTATAGGTTTCAAATGGTAAGTTCCAAGGTCAGTAGCAAGCTCTAATAGGGTTTTTTTTTTTTTTTTTCCATTTTTAGTTAAGTAACATAAAAATAAATGTAAACAATAAAATGAACAAGGATATTATTATCAATCGTCTAAGAATGAGTGTTTACATGCACTTATTGAATAGTATTAAGGAAATTTTACAGTTTTCAATGAACCAATTGCTTTTATATTATTTAGAGTCATTATTTTAAAAGAAACAATTGCCTAAACACAGTTGCATCAAAAAAGCAATTAGAACTTCCATTAGTCTCATGGTCAACGAAAATAAAATTCTCAATCATAAAATAGAAGTTCAAACTAGTAGTTTCAGATTATTCGCTTATTATCAAATAACATAAAATACTTTACGATAACGTGAAGCCATAAATTACGAAAAACACAAAAACTTATTCTAGATTATAGGTTTTAGGTTGCAGGTTCCAAGTTCTAGGTTCTACCAACCTAGGACTTTGAACTTACCTATCGAAATAAGTTTATTTTAGAATCTAAAACTTACTCTACATACATTAGAACCTAGAACCTATAGTTTCTCATTAGTACTGTTCTCAAGTTTCAGGTTCTATCCTGGAACCATGCTCACCCCTACCAAACACCCTAGTATGTTTATGCAGATATAGTCTCTAATTTAGAGCTCTTGATCCCAGATTTAGCCGCCCAGCTACTCAAGAAAGACGTGAAGCTTTTTGCAATGACCGACTCTAGAGGCTGTAATGTATTTCATTTAGCAGCTTACACGAATAAGGCCCAAGTATTCAAACTATTAGGACCGGAAACTGAATATTTAACGCTTCAACGGGACATGAATGGAGATCTTCCCATTCATATTGCAAGTAAGATGGGTTATGTTGATCTAATCAAGAGGCTACCTTTGATATCACTGGATGTGAACTGGCAAGGACAAACCGCTCTTCATGTTGCAGCAAAATATGGGAGAACTTCAGCAGTGAGATATATGCTCAGACATCCAACGATGGAGGGGCTGACGCATGAAAGAGATCATGATGGAAATACAGCTTTGCATTTGGCCGCGATGCATTCTCAACCCGCTGCTTTGATTCCTCTCGTGCTGGACGAAAGTATTAACCCATTTCACGTCAACCACCAACCCATGACTGCTCTTGACATTGCTCTAGATCGCATCAAAAGGGAGTATACGTTACGGAAGGTAGGTAACATGAACAATCACTATTTTATTTACGAGCGTACTTCATAGAGTAATAACTTTCTAGAATAGCCGAGACTTCTCTAGGAGCAATTTTTACAAGATTCTGCATTAGTCTTATTAAGAGTATGTTAAAGTTTGTGGCCTTGAATATGTGCATGGTTGGAAACAAGTAGAATATTGCTGACAAATGCATACATAAATTGTTATATATCTCGATTAATTGACCCTGTACATATGGCTGGTATAAAAAGGAATGTTGCATTCTTTTTTCCTTTAGAAAGTCATGGTTCTCCAACCTAAATAAGAAAAGAAAATCACAAGAAAACACTAATTTATCTTATAATTTTTTGGTGACACAAAAAATTTTAAACTTATATTTATATGATACATTTATTCTCTATCAAAATTCCATCGATAAGCACCATTAATAATTTGAAGTGGATTTGATGTGGCATTATTAATATTTGTCAATGATAAGTGGAGCTGATATGGCTGCCATGCAAGTGCCACGTCAGAAAAAAATCTAAAAAGAAAATCTAAAAAAAAAGCCAAAAATAAAACCAGAGGAGACCGACCAAAGAAAGAGAGAGAGATTGCTGATGGTGGGAGGTGTCACCGCCATTTCGACTTCACCAGCGAGGGCCATCAACCACCGTGGGCTGTCAACCCCTACAGGAAAGCGGAGCTCAGCCCAGATAGCGTCGAGCTTGAGCACCACCGCCAATCTTGCCCAGATTTGGTCCAAATAGCAGATCAAAGAGTGAGATGGAAATTTGCTGAAGATTGGAAGGGCTCCCTCTTTAGAGTCGCAGTCAGTCCAGAATCTATAGAATTTGGTGCCTTCATCTGATGCAGCCTCAAATTAAAAGGTCGAACTTGGTTTCCGATGCACATCCTCAGCGGCCTGCTTCTTCTCTTACACCTGAAATGATTTCAGAGATTCTCGTGAGCTAGGACGTCCATAGAAGAAGACAAGACTTTTTGATCGCGCAAAGTCGGTTCATATCAGCTTAGAATCTAGCAGAGCCTCTCATATTTCATCCCTTCAAACTGTTCCATTGATACAACTAGAAAATCCTCCCCCACGAGAGCCGTCTACCAAATCTGGGCAAGCTCGGCACGTCACTCGAGCTCGACATCAACTGGGCCAAGCCTCTGCTTGCCTGCGCGAGTTGACGGCCCACAGGGGTCGACAGCACTCGCAGAAGAAGTCAGAAAGTCGGTGCCGCCCCCAACCATCTACAATCTCTCTCCTCCGGTATGATTTTTTTTTTTTTGGCTTTTTTAGTTTTTATTTATTTTTTTGACAAACTTTAATGGAGGTAAATGTGTCTATAAATTGGGATAAATGCATTAGAAGTCCTAAAACTTACCATGAAAGTACACTTGAATCCTAAAACTTTTAAAATGTGCAATTAAGTCCTAAAACTTATCATAAAAGTATAATCAAATCCTTAAATTTTCAAAAAGTGCAAACAAATTCTAAAACTTGTTATGAAAGTGCAATTGAGTCCTAAAACTTTCAAAAAGTACTATTAAAGGAAGGACTTGATTTAACCAATTTGATAAGTTTTAAGACTTAGATTGTATTTTGAAACAGTTTTAGGATTTGATTGCACTTTTGTAACAAATTTTAGAACTTAATTGCACTTTTTGAAATTTTTAGCACTAAATTGTACTTTGTTGACAAAATTTCAACTTCCAATGCACTTATCCAAAAAAAAAAGTTTGAAATCAATGTATCTCACCAGATATAATTTGAGTTTTTGGTGACTTTTTCCCTTCCAAACTTGCATAATCCCATAACATTATCCTAAAGTCAACCTATAACAATGATGAACCATAAACTTTTCATCTATCCCTCTTTTCTCATCCAAAATGAACTTGTACTCTCTAGTGATAACTCTTTAAATAGAGTAGAAACGGCATCTTTAGAAGAAAATTTTCCCTTTACATGAGTATTCCAGAGTTTATTCCTGTCATTGATATGGTAAGAGTTTGTTCTTTTTCAACTTTTCATATGCTTCCGATCTCAGCAATTGACAGTCATGGTATTGGCATCCACATGTGGGAAAAGTGCAGCTGGAAATGAAACGTTTCCAATAATGAACGCGGATGAAAAGAAGCCAAACATGGACCACGTGAAGAATCTGATCGGTAACCGCTCGGTAGTGGCGACGCTTGTGGCCACTGTGACTTTCGCAGCTGGCTTCGCAGTTCCTGGAGGATTTAATAGCTCGGAAACGATCTCCAAAGATGACCGGGGCATGGCTACGATGCTGGACAAGAGAATGTTCCAGGCCTTTGCCATTTGCAACACCGTCGCCATATTCTGCTCGATGACTGCGGTCATCACCCTCCTCTGGGCGCAACAAAAAGACATCCACACTGCGATGGTTGCATACCGACGCTCAATGCTGCCGCTAAAAATAGCACTCTCGGCGATGTCCGCCGTTTTCTTGACCGGTGTCACCTTGACCATTAGCAAACTCCCTTGGCTTGCTAACATTATATTCTATTTGGGACTCATTTTCCTCAACATCATCTCAATTGCTAAATTGTTAGAGGACCCTCCCTTGATTTGGAGCCGCCGTCGCCCGATCCGCATTATGGTATCCTGGCTCGTTCTCGCTTACTTTTATTTGTGGGAAGTTGAGATGGACCTTTTGGATGACTCGGAAGAGGACGGAACAGCGGGTTAAAACTTAGCTAGGGGACCTCTGGATGGTGTTCCTGAACAGAATGATTGACTACTTCGTGAGAGCAAAGTGTTGGGACACCCCCACATTTTTCTATTTACTAGTCTCAATTGATCATTCAATATCATCTATGATTTGCATAAAGAAATATGTATTTCCTATCACTCATTCTATGGTTGCTTTCCTATTGTGTAAGAGAATTGAAATATTTGAATTAAACCAAGTCTTTGTCTACATAGTTTAAGTTTTTTAACGGTTGATTGTAGTTCCATGAATCTAGATGTGATACTTGCATCATGCCTCATGCTGTGTCGGTTGAATGGATGAGTGACTCATTTCATCCATTTCACTGCTCTAGAATCAAATTATTAGCTTTGAACATGTAGAAGCTCGTGGTTCATGAAATCATTTGTCTTGAACGGCCATGGACGATTTACCTAGACTAATCTGACCTGCGGCACTCTCAAGTCATGACATGCTAGGCACTCACTCACATGTCCCATGTGTAAAAGAATATAACTTTGGATCACCTAATCTGTGAGTCAAAAAATTGAACTTTAGCCCACTCTTTACACCCCTATAATATGCTTATTCCTCTCCTTCCCAAACCTTGAGGGACGTCCACATAGCGGAACTGGAATGAACTCGATGAGTGTTTAAAGACTAAACCTTTTGTGCATATATGCGATCGACAACAGATCGACTTCTTAATCTAGCTACTGAGGGATGTTGAAGGATTCTGCTCGCAGTCTATTGAAACCCTAAATTGAACGGCATAAACATGCTTCTCATTGCTGTTACTAGTTTGCAATGAGAGTGGTCATATTATGTGATTAATGGAATTGAATATTGGCAATTGGCGCTCAATTTCCATGCACACAAATGAGTTTGGAGTTCGACTCATGTTGAGGTATATAATCTAGTGAGCAGCAGGCGCAAAAAATCTAGTCAGGGGGTGCCGAACAGGAATTGCCAATACCTGAGGAAGAGGAAAAATTGTGGAAAAGAAACCAAGTATGTACTTTTCCTTCTCTGACTTCTGTTTTTCTTTCAATGGTGGTTGGTATTGACGTGTAGAATGGAACTCTGATGTTATTCTCGTCCAATTTATTCGATGGTAAACGTCGGGAAAATCTATCCGGACATCTCAGGCGCAAAGATGTCGATTTATATTCTTTCTCTGTCCTTAAGAAAGTAAGGACATTGACCCGCAGTGCCATTGTCTTCCTGTCTTTGGTAAAGAGGGAGCACCGTGGCTTGGGCCCATTCCACGGATGAATATTAGCTATCCCTAAGATGTGCCTTCGTCTATCGTCGTCTCTATTGTGTGCTTCGTATTCCCACCGTGAGATTTAGTAGAGACCACTGCTAATTATTTTAAAAAGTTAAACTAGTAAATAAAAGTATAGTTTATTATTTAAATATTCCAACACCCACCCACCGCGTCCAAGCCGAGCCCAACCTACATGCCTTTGCTTCACTTTTGGCCGTTTGAGCACGCAGCAGTCAGCCTGCCCTGGCAGCTCGTCCATGGCCATCTCGGATATCAGCCTCACCATTGAGGCTCACGGCGATAGACCAGCTGCGGCATGGTTATGGATTCGGAATCTTGACGCCTTACATGGCCAGAGACGCAAAGCCTCCCAATCTAATGGCACACCTCTAGATCTAGACTAGTGGCGTCCCCTATCGAGGTAGAGCTTGACGCCGCATCGAGCTCTGCCCACCGCGACGAGCTCGATGGTGGCATGGCGCTCAAACAAAGACACATACGGTTTTAAAGAGAGAGAGGGAGGGAGGGAGGGAGGGACATAGAGAGACGGGCGCTACGGGTACAAAGGCGGAGGGAGGAAACTCTCCACTGAACGCGCGGTAAAGGTGAGGCTGCGGATGTTGACAGCGGCGGCGAATTCTTTACACACGCGCACGCATACATACATACACGCACGCAGGTGTATGTATGTATAAGCATTACGTGTCAACCTTCCATTCGTCGTCTAGCCCCACCGAGAGTATAAAAGCTGCACAGTTCGAAAGAAAAGGCCTAATTTCACAAATGCATGCAAATCATTTCATGTTCGTGAATAAATTAGGGCTCTCTGGAGAGTAGAATCTAAGGCCAAACTTCCATTTAGTGAGGCTCGGGATTGCTTAAACATGAAATTTGTATCCTCGGATTAAGAATTTGACAACGAATTAAGTGACAACCTCATGAGTTGATTAATAGTAGAGTAGATGGAAGAATGAAGTTATTCCATGAAGATGATTGCCATTTAACCGGTCTAATCAAAGCTTTTTTTTCTAGGTCCATGTTCGAAAACCTTTCGTGTTCCATCAACATAGATAATTTGGGATATAGATAATTTGGAATAGAATGATTTAGCATCAGGAAATGTAAGACCCGTTGCCTCTATTTTCTTGTATGAACAATCGAGATCTTATATAAGAAAAAATGGGGAAAAGTGTCAGAAAAGTCCTAAATTTTTTACATTGATGTTAATTTAGTCATAAACCTTTTATTGTACCAGTTTAGTTCTAAACATTTTGACTTGGTACTAATTTAGTCTCAAATATTTAATTGGTATCAATTTAGTCCTAAAACTTTTAACCTAGTGCTAATTAGGTTCTTCCGGCTAATTTTGACTGAATTTTGCTGACGTGAATGCTAGTTGGCTGATATGATGTGGCTAATGCTAACGTGAACAATTTTTAGTAATATTTTAATATTTTTCAAATTACTTTCTTTTATTTTATTTTTTTTCCTTGTTCTCCACCTTCCTATAGGCGATTGCCGTCTAGGCGATCACCCAGAGGCGGGTGGTCGGTGAGGTTGAGGTCGACCTCGCCGACCACTGGTGGGGCTTGAGCCCTCATTAGCACCGCGAGGATGGGTGAGGCTTGCCCTTGCTAGATTTGGTGAGGGTTGAACCTCGCTGACCATGGTCTAGTGAGATCAAGCATCATCAACCATGGGTGAGACCTGACCTCACTAGAGTCGGCAAAGTTGAGCTTCGCTTAGCCCCTAGCAAGGGCTCGAGTCGTTGCCAAAGGTTGTGAGGTTGAGCTTGTGAAGGCTTGAGTCCTTGCCAAGGGCTTGGTGAGCCTTTGCTTGCCCAGCACAAGGTCGTCCTAGGCGTGTCGGAGGCCGGTGAGGTTGACTTCAACCTTGCCAACCTTGGCCTTTGGCCGGTCAATTGACGACCGGCTGGAGGAAGGAGGAGAATAGGGGGAAAGAAAGGGAAAGAAAAGGAAAAAGGAAAGAAAATAAATAAATAAATTGAAAAATATTATAATATTATTAAAAGTTGTCAATGTCAACGCCGATTGTATCACGTCAGTCGACCTATATCCACATTAGCAAAATCCGGCCAAAATTAGCCAGAAAGATCGAATTGGCACTAAATAAAAGTTTTAGGATTAAATTGGAACCAAGTCTAAAATTTTAGTACTGAATCCGCATCAATTAAAGGTTTAGGACTAAATTAGCACAAAATCAAAAGATTTATGATTAAATTGGCACCAATAAAAGATTTAAGACTAAATTGATATAAATACGAAATGTTTAGAATTTTTTTGACACTTCTCTAGAGAAAATGAGGAAACTCTACTCTTTTTTGACAAAATTTATTCAATTGATATCATCTACCAATTCAACATAGATTACAAACATCGTATCAGATCTTACAATGAAGAAACTAAATTTGTTCCCTAATCAAACAAATTCTTCAGAAAAAACTTCAATAGCTTCATGACGTTGATCTCCCTCCCTAGATTTCAAAATGGGTAAAAGCTTCTTCCAAAACATATGGTTTTTCAACATGTGAGTGATGTTATTTGTTTAGTTAATTCATTGTCTATGTTCCATCAGCTACGAAATTCATGTTGATGGTCTATGTCTTATTTTTGATTTCCTCTATGCTCATTTTAATATATTTGGGCGGCAGAAAAAGGTGCCACCAAGCCATCCTCACATTCATGCAAGAGCCTACCTAAGCTTGTTCCCGTAGTGACTGCTCGCCAATTGGATGATACCATGTGGGTAGCCACGCACCGACCACATGGAAAGGAGATGTTCCCTTTTTCTCTTTCTTGATGAGATCATATGGTAGATAGTACGGGTCTTGCTACAGTAGTATATGGCGTAACAATTCAATTAAAAAAAAAGTTTCGAAATTTAAGTACAGTAAATCTGATAAAAAATGCACATTGTGCAAGCCGTGTGATTGGTTGGTTAGCCGTCTCGGTTGTGTGATTGATACATAACATACTTTTTTATTTTTCATTGGGTCCTATAGACCCGCAAAAGAACTGATCTTTTGCATTGAAGTCACGCAAAGAATTGAATTCGTTGAAGTGACTCAACACTAAAAGGAACCATGTACGAGAATTTTTTTTTTTTTTTTGGTCGGAACCATGTACAAGAATATATTCACCATGAAGTTGAGCCATTCAATGTACTATAAAATGGCAACCCAACTGGCCGCTTTGATTCACCTTTGCTTGTATAAATGAGTAGGGTGCGGAGTTGCAATTAGTGAATGCTGAACTGCTCTCGACGTCGCCTTTAGATCGTTGGAGAAGCAAGTTTTTGTAACAGAAGGTAATGTATTTTCTTAAAATGATTGAGATTTCCTCCTCCTTTTTATTTTGTAAATTGTCTAATATTTCCTTTGTTAATGTTAATAGTCTTCAATCTTGATGTTGGATCACACACTTTTTTGTTATATTCTTTCTTGATTGGTTCACTCTATTCCATGATATTCCTAGCATATCAATGTAATAGGTTTTGTTTCCTGCTGCATTAGGACTACTACTTTTACTCTAGGGAGCCCAAAGTGTCCTTTCTTTTAGCTCCTTTTGGCTTTCGCACCCTATTGGTTGATCGGCTAATTTTATTTTGCACTTCACATGACACCACCCTTGAGTGGCATACATCTATGAGAAAATTATCCAAAAAATTTTAAACTTATTGCACTTTTGTCAATTCAGTCATAAACCTCTTAATTTTGCCAATTTAGTGCTAAAAATTTTCAATTTTTGCCAATTTTGCTAGAAATTGCTGACATGGATGACTGACACTGACGTAGCTCTTTTTTAGACAATATTTTAATTGTATTTTGAATTTTTTATATTTTATATTTTTTCTTAATTTTTTTGTTTTTTTGGGTTGCCTCAGTGTCCTTTCTTTCCACTCCTTTTTGGCCTCCGCAGCCCTCTAGTTGACCCTGCTAATTTAGTTTGCACTTTGCAGTAGAGGTGTCAAGAACTGAACTGAAAAACCGAACTAAATCGAACCAAAATTTCGTATGTTTTCGGTTCGGTTCGATTAACCGAACCAAATCAGAATTCTTAATAAAAATTGAATAATCTCTCTTCTTTATTATCTCTTCTTTACTTAAATTCCAATAAGCAAAGTAAAAATAGGAAAATTGAAAACCATCCCAAACTGAACCGAACCAAACCGCATTTTCGGTTCGGTTCGTATTCGGTTCATAACCGTTTTGGTTCAGTTCGGTATCATCTCTTATCGGTTCGGTTCGGTTCGATTTTTCCAAAAAATCGAACCGAACCAAACTATTTACATCCCTACTTTGCAGTGCTCATGAGAGGCGATATACGCATTCTCCAGGAAAAAAATTGATTTCCAGAAGCCGACCCAAAGAAATAGGACGAAATAAAGGACCTTCTAGACACGCACCTAGTGGTGGCGACACTAGTGACCACGGTTACTTTCTCTGCCGGTATTGTCATTCTTGTACTGGAATTTGAGCCCCCAATAGGATGCCCTACCTTGTGATTAAAATTAGGAAAGTCTTCATTGGACTTTTGTTGACCAAACATATTGAAGTAACTATAAATCCTTGTTGGAGTTGGATATATAGTTTTAATCGATTAAAAGGGGATTTCTTATTTTGGACACATATATTATGTATAAAAGACGTGATTTTTTTAGTTTAGCACATGAGAGCAAACAAGAGAAGTGTTAAGTCATTCTCTCTATGATTTTTTGAGAGATTTTGATATTACATTTGTGGATGATCAGTAAAGTATGCTAGTGACTCAAATTGTCTTTTGACGATTTGTGTTGGATGGGCTCCATGCTAAAATAAAGACTGTCATGTAAGTGTGGTAATTATGAATGCTTGGGTGTTGAAATGTCAATATCATAATTACTACTTTCTGCAACCAAGATCTATTTTCTCAATTAGTCCAATTATAAAGAGATTTGAAGACTTTATTAGGCCCAATATGCAATTAAGAGGGAGGTGATGATTTTGCAAGGAAATTTATACCAATTTTGTAGAACTAATCTCAATAAAAATTTGTGCTTCTTCTTCAACGTAAATTAGCTTTTATAAACTATGGAGATTAAGAAGTTTAGAGAAAGGGAAATTGCAAACGAGATGTGTAAAGGTTCATTTTGGATATGTCTACTCCTCTTTTTGGCTAGCAACCCAAATAGATTGAATTCCTTTAGTTGAGGCAAAAGTACATACATCACATTGTTATAAGTGTAGAACTTGCTGCGACCTTAGAACTTGACTTCCTTCAATAGCAACGTCGTCCTACACTAAGTATAGTCGTTTTCACACTTTGCATACACAACGCTGTAGATTCTCTCCCCAAATTATAAATCACACCTTTGAGTGTTTACAAAGAGTCCATTATACACTTCATCTCTCACCTAGACAAATGTCTTCACTCTTAGTATGTAGATCCATTTCTCTCGTATATTTAGAAATGGATTTGTCATTCCTGCTAACTCTTATGGACAACACTAAAATGGATATTGCAACCTCACAAAAGAGACGAACTCAAAAATCTCTCAATAATGTTCAAAGTACTTGTAGTTCTTACATCCATTTAATCCTCCGTAAAAAGATCCCAACAAAATATCTGCAGAAATATGTGCAGAACCTTGCTTCAATCTGGGTTGTCAATCAGAACTTCTATTAGTGTAGGTTTTGATCACATCATTTCGACAATCTCCAGAGAATTAGTCCATCATTTTTGGTATAAATCATATTTTATAGCTATCATATGGGCCTTTGATTAAGAATTAATACGCTCGGGTTACAGAACAAAAGGATCTAACTTATAAGCACACTTGGATTGTTACATGTTTCGATAGAGACAACGGCAGTGCTGACCAACCAAAATTGACTGAATGGATTAATTGGTATAAATGAAAAAGGTTTATGACTCCATTAGGAAAAAAAAGCTTAGAACTAAATTAGCATAATTATAATAGGTTTATAAATTTTGTGATAATTTTCCCTATTTTTGCCTTACCACAACTTCTAGATTGCCCTGAAAAATATGGTCATATAAATTTTGTTGGGAGCATAATTTGAATCTGCAACCCAACCAAAAGAGAAAACCTTACATGTTCAAAGTGAAGATTCTAAAAATCTGTAGAAGTGATCATCTGCAAGTTATCTGAAAAAAAGCTGCTAATTTCATAAAAGTGCTACTAAGTTACCAACAAGTTATTTGAAAATCAGGTCATTTGTAATTTTTTAACCAATAATATTTTAATACTCAGCAATTTTTTTAGAAAGCTGTCGGCATGAAAAAAAATTGTCTTTTAAAACGGAATAGTAAAATCACCCCTCTAAAGTATGATAGTTATTTTTTTTAGTCTTTTCTAAAGTATGATAGTTTACTCAATTGTCTTTTAACGGTTTGGGTCTGGATGGCCTCTTACTGAACAAGAGGCTGTCTTGTAAATGGCGTAATTATATGAGTGTTTGGGTGTAATGTCATTATCATTATTACCATGACACTTTTTTTTTTCACCAATATCACATGTTCTGAATTAGCTAGCCTAAAGACATTCGTTAGACCCAAATATCAATTAAGAGGGGTGAATTGATTTTTCAAGAAAATAACAATAAATATTGTAGAAACTACTCGAATAATAACTGTGTTCTATTTTGAAGCAAATAAGTAAATAAACAGCGGAAATCAAAAAGTTTGGAGAAAGAAAAATTGCAAACGAGATTTATAAAGGTTCGGTTTGAGTACACCTACTTCTCTTTCTAGCTCTAGCATATCAAGTTCCACATCAATTAGGAGAAATCTTTATGAGTAATTCACAAGTCAACACAAGCCCAAATGGTTACTATTTGTGAGATTGCTTTAAGTACTTTTTGGGGCTTGGTCAATATGATCCGGTTCAGATCGTTACGCAATCACTCGTGCAAACATGTAGATTTTGCTTTAATAAAAAGAATCCAAAGTAAGTTTTGTTTTGTCTAAGGCTATAGCAACATGGCCATGGGCGGCGCCATGATGGGGAGGAGGGGTGGCTGAGCACTAGTTGATTTAGAGTGAGGGTCTTTTGTGGGTGAATCTAGATAAGTAAGACGGCAATCTTAAAATTTAATTCCACAAGCAAAAGGACCAAAACATTAATAGATGCTTATGAAGTGTATTCGCACAAGTGAGTACGCAGCTTATACTATTTAAAAGACTAAAAGTTAAAGGATGCAAAGTGACATGAGCTGATTAACCTATCTGAAAAGTATGTGAAACACTCTGTTAGTCTCATAATATGATCTAATCTAAACCTTTAACTTATATAGACGGCCTCTATTCAGAATAGTTTGTAAAAAATGTTGGTTCCATGTGTTAACTAAGAGTGAAAGTTTTGAACGTAGAGTGTTACGTGGATAGCTTAGATCATGGTTGCCAGCTTGGTGTACATTCTATTTATTAAGTTTTCGAGGAGGAAGCCAAAATTTGTTTCGTTTATGTGAAAATGAGGACTTTGATCAATCGAGAATCGACTAAAATGGACAGCATGTGGGAATCGGCCAGAGATAAAAAGGAATTATTTTGAAAATTTGAGGTGTTTTAATATGTAAATGTCCTAATAGTACTCATTTTCATACTTGAGTTCAGATTTGGCACAAAATTTGATATTAAACACACTCGACTGAACCATCACACAAGTCCATGATGTCTTATTAATTTCTTGCATTTATATTCTCTTGGCGAACCGGTCGTATTTATTCATGCTTCTGCAATCTTGTGCAACAATTTTAAACTCAGAACCATTTGTTCTCATGGCATATGCAATTTTTTAGGACTGCTATTAACTATCATGAAAGTTTAAATAATTAGATGGATCTATTATTTAATATTTCAATGATATAATGTCTCCTTTACACGACCCACGTTCCCTTGCAGTAACTACATTACTTGCATAGCCTAGGCTCAATGGACGTAGAGATATCTATTGAAGAGGAGAACGTTGGCTCGAACAACTCGACCAAGGAGGAGGTCAAGAAGGATAAAGGAGGAGCTTTCAAGGAAATGTTACAGGATGAAATTGATTCTTCGAATGAAAAAGAAATATGGAGTCGACGGAACAGAATCAATAAAGTATTGGCGGCTGCGGGAGACGAGGAGCGACGAGATCCAGCAGAAGTGTACGCAGCTGCTACAACGCTGGCGTCTGTCATCAGGGACGGTGCCGATGTCGAAGAATTCATTTCCACGATCGAAAGGCTTGCCAATCAAACCGATCCATCTGCCATTTTCAATTACCTGTCAAAAGCAGGGAAAGGTTCGCTGCTCCACTACGCGGTAGCCTTCGGCAAGGACGACATCCTGAGTCTCCTGCTTGATTATGTCCCTGGCTATCTCATTGCTGCCCAGAATGATAGGGGAGATACCCCTCTCCACATGGCGATTCTGGGTAAGAGTTCTACAGCTACCGTGATGTTGATTCGCCAGATAATAGACCTCCCCAACGTTGAGGACAAGAAACTGATCCTGAGTAAGATAAACAAAGAAGGAAACACCGCTTTGCACGCGGCCGTGCTTGCTAGGAACCTTGATTGGGTGCGCCATTTGTCGAACCAATATTTGGAGCCCGTATACTGGAAGAACGCGGATCAAGTGTCTCCCCTGTACTTGGCCCTCGAATCTTCAGACCCCAAAATATTTGAGGTTTTGCTCTCGCTCCCACTCGAACCATCGAGAATACAAGGCTTGTCACCCATTCACGGTGCCATCATCCGTTCACGCACTGGTAAGTACCTAGATCTGTTTACCGGAATTATACACGTGTAGACTAAGCTCGTTTAAATCCGTGTAGCAACTTTCTGCCTTGACCCAAACCCCAATTTGTTGAAGTAGTTGGATAACCACTGAGTGCTCGCAACCAGCCATATAATTCTTTTAGTGAACAAATTATTAGCATAATAAATCAGCTTGAATTTATGAACACCAACCATTTTACTAAGGAGAATGAGTGAGTGACGATCCGTTACTCTTGTTATCAGTAACAAGCACCGGATGACTTACTCATTAGGTTTTAGAAAATTAAAATATAAAACTAAATTTTTTGGCCATTGACGAGGTCCAACAGAGGGAAAAAGGATAAAGAAAGAAGAAAAAAAGAAAAGAAGAGAAAAGGAAAAAATATAAAAAGAAGAAAAAAGGGAAAAACAAAAAGTACTAAAATATATATTAAAAATTGTCCATATTAGTGCTGCTTGTGCCATGTGGGTCGGTCAATATTCAATTGACAAAATATGAAAAAGGTTTAGGACTTAATTAAGAAAATTAAAAAGGTTTATAATTACATTAGTAAAATTACAATAAATTTATAATATTTTCTTTAGTTACAATGTGCTGAACGCACTATTTGATAACAAGTTCACATAAAAACACACATAAAGATAATATTTTGACCTAATATTTTGATGAAGACAAAAAAACACTGTTGTTATTTGATAAAGAAAGGGAAAAAGACGGGACGAAGAGAATAGTAGAAAAGGAAAATGAAACCGCAAAGGAAAGTGGCAACTACAAGGGAGATGACCAGAAATTGAACAAGATCAAGGCTGTCCTATTCAATCAAAATAATCACTACTACTATCAGCATTGCAACGTTATCCAACATCTGCAATTATCAATCCTAGTAGTGATTAAGGTTAGGTCGAAAATGTCCTTATCCCAAAATAGGTTTAAATATATCGAGATCAACCAAGCCCCAACCACCCTAAAATGTTTACGTGGATGTGGTCCCTAATTTTGAGCTTTTGATCCCAGATTTAGCCATCCAGATACTCGAGAAGAACGTGAAGTTATTTGCAATGACTGACTCCAGAGGCGGTAATGTATTTCATTTAGCAGCTTTCTTAGATATTGTCCCAGTATTCAAACTCTTAAGACCAGAAACTGAATATTTGGCCCGAAAACGGGACATGAATGGGGATCTTCCCATTCATATTGCAAGCAAGAGGGGTTTTGTTGATCATATAGAGAAGCTACTTCCGATATCAATTGTGTATAATGGGCGAGGACAAAGCATACTTCATGTGGCAGCAAAATATGGTAGTACTCAAGTAGTGAAATATGTACTTAGACATCCACAACTGTGGTTGATGATACATGATAGAGATGATGCTGGAAATACACCTTTGCACTCGGCGGCGATGTATTCACAACCCGCCGCTTTAATTCCTCTTGTGCTGGATAAAAGGATTAATCTCGCCCGTGTCAACCACGAAAGCTTGACTGCTCATACCATTGCTGAAAATCACTTCATAGGGCGCCAGCATTACGGAATGTAGGTAACATGAATAGTCACTATTTCCTTTATCAACTTACTGAAAATTTTCAGAGACTAATATCTTAATTAAGCACGGATCTCATATTCAAATCATTATGTCTTCCGGTGGATAGCATTGTTGAAGCATTGATCAATTCCCTAGAATGGCCGAAGCTCCTCTAGGATTAATGTTCTGCAAAAATCTAATTTAGTCTTAATAGTGGCCATGAATATATCCACGGGTAGAAACAAGCTAAATATCTCCGACAAATGCATAGATAAATGGTTAAATATCTTGATTAATTGAGCCTATAAATAGGGTCGTGTATAGAGGCCAAGAGTTGTGTTGCCCTCTTTTTTTATTTGATTATTTTCAAAAGGCCAAGGGCCAATGCGGCAAATTTTAACCACTCTATATATGTCATAATCTTATAACATTATGATAAAGTCAATCTGTGACACGACAAACCATATACATTAATTATTGCCTTCTCTTTCATGTAAAAAGAACTTATACTCTTAGTGTTAATTCTTTAAAAAGAGCGGACATTGCATCTCTAGAAGTAAAAGTTTCCCTTTAAATGAGTATTGGCATGGTGACAATTTGTTTTTATTTTTTTTCCTTTCTTATATGGTCCCGATCTCAGCGATTGATGTTAATGGTGTTGGCATCCTCGACAATTGGTAAAAATGTAGCCGTAAGCAGAGACTTACTTGTACTTAGGTCGGAAGCTCGAAATGAGGCGTTTTCATACCCTTGGCGCAAATCGAAGATCAACATGGACGACCTGAAGGATGTCGTTAATACCCGTCTGCTGGTGGCGACACTTGTGGCCACCGTTACTTTCGCAGCTGGTTTCGCTGTTCCTGGAGGATTTAACGGCTCAGACACAGCCTTGAAAGATGAGCAGGGCATGGCTACTATGCTGGACAGGAGATTGTTCCAAACCTTCGCAATTTGCAACACCATCGCAATGTTCTCCTCAATGACCGAAGTCATCAGCCTCATCTCCTTCCCCAACATTTCTACCAACGCATCTCGATTTGGCGCTTTGAATATTGAGTCATATTTTCTCTAGAGCATGCTTTATATGGTCAGTTTTGCTTAAATCCAAGGGCACACGCTTCGAACAGCTGATGAAGTGGCAAATGAAATCCACATATTGTACACACTAAAGAAATGGCGTCCACCTTATGGGTAAAATTGTAATTTCGATGCAAATTAGCGCCCACTAGAGAATGCCATGTGTCAATGTTTCGTTGGTCCTCCAGGCCCTCCAAATTATAGATAAATCCACGCTGCATATTTTCAAAGAAAATGCATCATTATCCTAGTGTTTAGGGTTTGACGTGTGGCTCTCAGGTGCCAATTCGTGAGGAATCCCTCAACTATGGGAGCAGTGCTTTCTTTATTTCTACCACTTTTTTTTTTATATTACATTATAAATTCTAAAAATTATTATGAAAGTATAATTAAATTTTAAAATTTTAAAAAGTATAATTAAATTTTAAAATTTATTAGATTGATACAATCGAGTCCTTCTTTTAACATTGTCAATTCGTCTAACGGAAAATGCTAACTTGCTATTTTTAAATTTATTTCTCTCTCCTTGTGATATTTTTTATTAATTTTCCCTTCCTATCTTATTTAGACAATATTAAAAAGCTAAAAAATCACTAAAATAATTTTAAAAAAAATGTAAAAAAGAGAGAAAAAAAGAGAAAAAAGACAAGGACTTGTGTGGGCACCACTACCGCTCCTTGCTAGAAGGGTTGGCTAGAGTCACCAACCTTAGGTAGTGGCGGTAGTGGCAGTAGCCAAAGGAGGCCAGGGGCGGCCCTTATCAGCCTAGGTAAGGGGGTTGCCTAGATTTGGGTGACGCCGACCCCATGCAAGGTCAATTAGACCTTGCCAACCCCCACCTAGGGCTAGCGTGGCTCGCCCAAATCTTGGTGACACTAGTCCTCACCTAGGGCTGTTGAGATTTGCCGGCCACCCTATTATTAGGAAAAAGTCATTGTTTAGGCTTAATTTCTCCATAAGAAATCTGAAGTTTTGGTAGCTGAGTACTTGGCCGTTTGTCAGATAGTGTGACTGTCAAATTGTGCTCGGAGTCAGCTAAAAAACAATGAATTAAGATTTGATATATATGAGCATAGAAGATTTTAATAAGTCTATTGAAAATTGGATCATTCCAAAAGTAAAAATTACTCAAATTTATGAGCATTCTAATTGGAAGATTTTTGGGAAAAATGACTACGTTATTGCAACCGAAGAACATGATGTTCCTCTTTCAAATTCCTTCTCTTCCATACAACTCTTGAATAAAGATTCTATAAAGAAACATGCTCAAAAATGGAATTATATTCATATCGGCCTTGTCCAAGTAGGGGCAAAACCCTTTACTAAAGAAGGCCTAGACACTTCTTTACTCCTAGTCCTTAGAGACGCTAGGCTTCTAAAATATGATGACTCCATCCTTGGAACCGTAGAAACCAGTCTCTGCAACGGTCCGATCCATTTTGATAGTCACCATGGTCTTACAGTTTCCCTTAAAGATAAAAACATTTTAAAATCCCTTACTTTGCAAATAAAAACTCACAATTATTCTATAGCGGAAGGATCCATTCCTCTTGCAATCATCTACAGAGTTTATTACAAAGTAATGAACTCTGCCTTTGGCAGTAAAGTTTTTAAAATCAATCCTAAAAGAGAAACACTTCTTTTACAAACTGACATTTATAGAGCCAATACTATCATTCCTAGAATTATTCAATGGAGCCAAGTCACCCTTCCCGAACAATGGGAGTTGGAAAATCATATCCCCCAACAAATTGTTCACAATTCAGACCCCACTAATATTATCCAACATCCATATAGAAGAGTTACTATTCAATTCTCCAGGATGTCTTTTGATACTCCAAGAAGATCCTGCAATATTAGGACAATACCTTCTTTCCACTCATCCTCTTCCAGAAGATCCGTTGATTTTAATCCTACTTTACCTTCAAATATCGTTCAAAATGAAGCTCAACCTGGTGCTCCTCTTCCCACTAGTGTTAGTGCATTGACAATAGATCAGAAATATCTAGACCAATATACCAGCAAGAACAAAGTCCTGCTTATCCTGAACCCACCCCTTCGGAAATGGCTAAATCTAGAAATTAATGTTTTATCTGAGGAATTCGTTCCCAACAAAGCCCTTTTGAATTAAGAGTTTAATTCTTTGGAAAATACTGAAATTAGAAAATGGTTATTTCTAAATTTCCAAGACCAAGCAAAACAAATTAAAGAAGAGTATTATAAATACATGTATGAAAATGAGATTCAAATACCTTTTTTTGATTGGCTTGAAAATTCCTTTTTAAAAACCAAAGAAATTTATAATTTGGATCAATTTTACAAATGGAAATTACCTTATGGCCAAATCATAGAATCTAATCATCCACCTCTTCGACAAATCAAGATTCATCACAAAGATACCGAGGTCATTGCTTCCCCTTTTAAAACTTCCTCAGAAATTGATGGTATAGGAATCAAGAAGATTGTTGAGCAGAACAATTACTCCAACCAACATCTTCATAATATTGGTAAATAGTTGGATAGGTTAGAATCCTCTATTTCTCATATTAACACTCAGTCGAAAGTTTTGAAAACTTATTTGTTTAAAAATTTTAAACTACCAAAAAGCCCTAGCATAGATTTTACTAAAGCTTTGGAAGAAAGAAAAAGGCTTTCGAGAGGAAAATCGACTTTTACTTCTAGCTCCGTGACCTTAGATACTCCTAAAATAGGAAATATGATTATAAAAGATACCACAAACCAAATCAATGTTTTGGATCAATCTGATATTGAATCTATTCCTGAAATCAATAAAATCACTTGGAAAGATCCACAAAAATTGTATTATTCTAGAGCCACACCTCCTGATATTGCTTTTGAATAATCGAGTGTCAATACTCAACACAAATATTCTTCAGGTTCAATCTATGAATGGAACATAGATGGAACCTCTGAACAAAATCTTTTGAATATTCTGAGTCAGATGGTTATGCTTGCTAATACTTATAAAACCATACCCGATACTAACGACCAATCAATAGCTTACCTTTTAATAGCTGGTTTTACTGGTCAATTGAAGGGATGATGGGATAATTGTCTTACTGATGAGCAAAGATCATAAATTCTTAATGCTTATAAGTTAAATGATAATGGTCATGCTATTGTAGATGAAAATGACCAACCCATCCAAGATGCTATAAATACTCTTTTATATTCCATTTCCCAACATTTCATAGGTGATCATTCACACATTCGTGATAAGAATCTAAATCTTCTTTCCAACATGAAGTGTAAATCCCTTTGAGAATTTAGGGAATACAAAGATGTTTTCTTCCAAAGAGTTCTTCTCCGGTTCAATTGTAATCAACCCTTTTGGAAAGAAAAATTCCTTGTTGGTCTTCCTAAACTTATAGGAGAACAAGTTCGCAATAAGATAAGGGAAGAACATAATGGACAAATCCCTTATGATCTCCTTTCTTATGGTGAGCTAGCTTCCTATGTTTATAAGATTGGAACACAATTGTGTACCAACATACGTCTTTATAAACAACTCAAAAAGGAACAAAAAACCTCAAACAAAGGTTTGGGAGATTTCTGCGCCCAATATGACCCATCTTTTATAAGTCCAACAAATAGAAAATCTTCTAAAACCAAATGTTCGGGCAAATGCTCAAACGATTGCCATTAGTGCTCTTAAAAAAAACCAAGGAGAAATTTCAATAGGTATGATAGATCTTACAATAAAGATAACAAAAGACAAAATTCCAATAAGACAAAGAAGAACTCTTACAAATACATTGAATATTATAATTGCGGTAAAAAATGTCATACTGCAAAATTTTGCAAAATTAATAAAAAAACTCAATGAATTACATTTTGAAGAAGAAACTTTCAATAATCTCCTCCAAATCATGGCGGAAGAAAGCAATTCTTCAGACGATTCGGATACAGAAGATGGCCTCCAGGTTAATAACCTCGAAACCTCTTCAGAATATGATGGGGATAATTATCAGGATTCCTTTGAAATAAATATTTTGATCGAGGAAGAATAAATTATTTTGCAAAAAATCGATCAAATCGAAGATCCCCAAGCCAAGGTAAAATTTCTTAATAGCCTCCAACCTTCCATAGTACCCATACTCCAATCCAACATTCCTTATAACCTATCCACCATTTTAGACAGAGGAAAAAATGTTATTTCTTGACCTATTTCTTCAAATGATCTTAATCATGAGATCAATAATCAAAAATTAGAAATTCAAAACCTTAAAAATACTCAGATCAAAATGCAAAAGGAAATATTAGAAATGAAAATAATTTTTTCTAAACACAACCAAGAAGATTCTCCTAGCCTTACGGATCCGGGATTTTTACTTTTGCTTTCAGAAATAACAAATAGAAAATGGATAATCCACATTTCCATAAAAATTAATAAAGAATTTGTGTTAGAAACAACAGCCCTTTTTTATACTGGAGCGGACCTTAATTGTATAAAGGAAGGTCTTATAGCTACCAAGTATTTTGAAAAAACCACTCATTTTTTGAAAATAGCTTTTGATGATAGGCTTCAAATCAATTACAAGATCCCTGAGGCAGAAGTCATAAAGGATAATGTTTCTTACAAAACACCTTTCATTTTAGTCAAAAATATTAAACAAGATGTCATACTAGTAACACCTTTCATAAGACTGATACAACCTTTTACGGTTGATGAAGAAGGCATCCAAACTCAATTTTTAAATAGAAAGATTGTTTTTCAATTCATTAGCAAACCACAAACCAGCAACTTAAATACTCTCCATGAACATTCTATTTCTGAGATAAATTGTATAATCCAAAATAAGGAAAACCATCTTCAATTCTTAAAAGAAAACATTGGTTACAAAATGATTGAGCAAAATCTTTCAGATCCTAGCATCCAAAGGAAGGTTGCCAACCTTGAATCATGTATAAAAAACTCTATTTGTTCTACTATTCCTAATACTTTTTGGTCAAGAAAATGTCATGTCGTTGGCCTTCCTTATGAACCAAATTTTTCTGAAAAAAAACATTCCCACCAAGGCACGGCCCTCCCAGATGAATCACGAAGTCATGAATTTTTGTCAAAAGGAAATTCAAGAACTTCTTGATAAAAAACTCATCAGGAAAAGCCAATCCCCTTGGAGTTGCTCCGCCTTCTATGTCAACAAAAATGCTGAGTTAGAAAGAGGAGTCCCTCGTCTTGTTATTAATTACAAACCTTTGAATGACGCCCTAAAATGGATAAGATACCATATCCCTAATAAAAAAGATTTATTAAATAGACTCCATAATTCAAAGATATTTTCTAAATTTGATATGAAATTCGGATTTTGTCAAATCCAAATCGAAGAAAAAGATAGGTATAAGACTGCTTTTACTGTCCCTTTCGGACAATATAAATGGAATGTAATGCCTTTTGGTTTGAAAAATGCCCCTTCTGAATTCCAAAGGATTCATATTATGAATAATATATTCAATTTATACTCAGATTTCATAATAGTTTACATAGATGATGTTCTGGTTTTTTCTTCTAATATTAATCAACATTTCAAGCATATTGGCCACTTCATTAACATAATAAAAAAGAATGGCATTGCTATGTCTCCTAGTAAAATATCTTTTTTCCAAACCAAAATCAGATTCCTTGGACACCATATCCATCTGGGAACTATCATACCTATTGAAAGATCAATAATTTTTGCTGAAAAATTTCCCGAAGAAATCAAAGATAAAAACCAATTGCAAAGATTTCTTGGAAGTTTGAATTATGTTATAGATTTCTTTCCCAATATCAACATTATTTGCAAACCTCTCCATCAAAAACTTAAAAAAGATCCTCCTCCATGGACGAATATTCACACTGATGTGGTAAAATTGATCAACAAAAGTATAAAGGAAATTCCTTGTTTACACCTTGTTGATCCATCTGCATTCAAAATCGTTGAAATTGATGCTTCTGATATTGGTTACGGAGGAATCCTCAAGCAATCAAAAAATAGTAAAGAACAAATTGTCTAATTTGTTTCCAAACACTGGAATGACTACCAAAAGAATTATTCTACTATAAAAAAGGAAATTCTTGCTATAATTTTATCTATTTCCAAATTCCAAGGAGATTTTCTGAATCAAAAGTTTCTATTAAGGATTGATTGCAAATCTGTGAAAGATGTCCAAAATATTGCTTCAAAACAAATCTTTGCCAGATGGCAAGCCATTTTATCTGTTTTCAATTTTGATATTGAATTTATAAATGGTTCTTCAAATTCATTACCGGATTTTCTCACACGAGAATTTTTACAGGGAAAATGCCCCCCAAACCCACCGGAAAAGACAAAAGCAAGGAAATTGCTCAGTCTTTGGCAACAAAATCCAAAAATATGACCAACATCAGAAGCTGGTTACAAGCTGCCCAACAACCTTTCAATACGTCAGAAAGCCAGATTATTATATCTCCCAAAGAGGAACATTCCTCACTACCTTCAAACCCTCAGTTTTTCATATCCAACCTCTCCCATCAGGATGCCTTAAAGCTTCTTGAAATAGCCTTCAATAAACCAAATAACAACCAGGTAGAGGTAAGCTTGAATCCTTCCCCTTTGAGTATTCGAAAACCAAAGGGAAAAATGACTTTTAGTGAGGTGGTGATTCAGCCTACTCAGACAACCTAGACAACTCCTCCAAAATCAAAGTTTTTTTGATAAAACGAATTATCAAAATATTTGCACTATTAAAAATGGTTTTTATGACAAAGACCCGATCGTCTTTGCAAAAAATATGTTTTCTGAAAAATTTAATTATACTACGCATGATCCTTACAAAACTGTGGAGTTTTATGAAAGGATTTTGATAGAAACCAAGTCTGTCACTTTCAAACACTTTTCTAATAAAAATCATATCAATCATTCCACGGCAAGGATACACAAAATCATTCATCCTACCATATGGAAACCCACTCCCATAACCATGGTCAAATTCGATACCAAGATCACCGAACCGATACCATACAGAACCTCTTATTTATATTTTGATTACCAATAAGCTTGGTGGAATACTTTCCTCAGGAAAAATGCCAATAACTCCCACACATGGTTGATCTTTTTCGAAGATTTAAATACCCACATGATATACTTCTGGTTCATTCGATGGTGGGAACATTTTGGACCAATTAGTGAAATTCTACACCCTTTGGTGCAATCCAGTTTTAAACCCTTTTCATATGAAGAAAGATTCCCTAACTTGATGCTCTTTTTCATATACATCCAAATATCATGGGTTATGGCGTGGAATTTCGAATACAAAAAGATCATTGAATTAGACACCCTCGTATTGACTCGAAAATTTAGAGTCAAGTGGTGGGATGGTTTCAAATTTTTTGATAGAGTAAGTGAACAATCAGTCACAGACTGGTTGAGCAAGAGAAACCCCAGCCAAGGTTGTTCTAATATCCTCCCACCTAAAGGAGTTACCCATTTCCTCCATGATAAAGGGTTCGTTTTATCTAAACTGGCATCAGCTCAGTCCTAAGATCAACTCAAGGGACTTTTAAAACAGGCAATAAATGAGTTGGAAGAATCAGAGTCCTCCCACTCTTACCATAGCAGCAACACCAATGAAGATGATTGCTATGGCATTAATCTGGCAAAAGATGAAGATTGAAAAGCAAAGGTGGAACAACCAATGCCAAAGAGTTCATCACGTGACTCTGCCCAAATATTCTATAAAGTTCTGCATAAAGACTCTCACTGAATCTCTGTACACTTTAGGTCAAATTAGATTTCATATTTTGAATTCGACACAAAGATTCTTACTGTATCACTGTGCACTTTCAATCCAATCAAGTCACTTCTCACTGCAGACAAATAGTAACCGCTCGTGAACACATTGTTCATTTTTTGTCTGTAGTAACTTGACCCTTCTATAAATAGACCCTCCCATAAGAGAGAGAGGCAGGCTTCGAACAGAGACGGCCCTTCTACTTCCTTCTTGCCTTCATCCCACGAAGACCTCCTTCATTCAGAAAGAGTTCTCTCCTCCTCTCCCTTCTCCACTTCGTCATACATCCAACAACTATCCCTCTTTCTTTTCCTTCCAAGATCAATAACCAAGTACTTGATTCTGATCGGTCCTTGGTAAGAATTTCATATTCCCATCTTACCATTTTATCATTACAAACCCCTGTTAGATCAATGGTTGCAAACCTTGTTTATAGTTTGTAAATCAAAAGATCTTTTCTATATTGCACTTGTATTTCTTATGCAAATTTAAATATCTATACTTATGACTTTCAATTAATGCAATATTTTATTTAAGATTTCCTACTGTCTATTTAAATTATCGCTCATACCCTACAATCGGCTGGTTTAACTGCCTGTGGTTGGTGATTTAATTACCTGCAATTTATTTATGCATTTTTATTTAAATATGAGCATTTATTGACGTCTTTAAATAATCATTACTTCTTCTTACTGTTCTACCCTTATGCTTACAATTATATTTCATTTCTCTCAATTATAATTTTGCTTCATTTGCTTTATTTCATCATTACCATTAGTTAAGTCAACAATTTTACTTACTATTTAATCACCATTAATTAATTACCATTAATTAAGACTAAGCTTAACACTAATCTTAATTAAGCTTGTCTTAATCTTCCGAACATTCTCTTTATAACACCCAGATCCTTGGTACGTTGTATGGTACCATATCGGTACCTCTTCTATATATATATATATCATAAATACATTCATTATGTCTGTATTGTAGTTGACTTGACTAAAGCACTAATTTGTGCGGTCAATGGCTTATAACGAGTGGCGGGCCCAAGGGCCGAAAGAAAACGCAAAAGCCCATGGGATTTTTCCCTCGGTGCAGAAGTGGATGATTACTCAAGAAAGAAATAAAGGAGAGGAGTCAATTTAGGGTTTCATATGGAAGAAGAAACTCAATACAATTCGCTATATGTTTGTAATCCGCCAATTAAAACATTGATCACAACAAGTTTTTTACATCCACTGATGGAGGAAAACATGCCCATATACAAGGTTGATGCCTGATTACCATGGATTTGATTAATAGATATGTTACTACTGGAAATATGAGTACCTATGTAGGCACATTTTATGAGCCAATACTGTTTATTGATAATATTTTTCTCCAATGAAACTTCTAATCCATAGGCCACAAGGTGTGGATATCACAAACATGCATATCCTAACTAAAATTAAATCTTGATGATGTTCATGGTTGTGTGACCTATTAATCAAAGAGATGATTAAAGAGAGTTCTATCCAACTAAGGTCAAACTTTAAGAACAGAGACTAGAAACGGGATGACACGGCTGTCATTTCACCCGAAAGATCTAACTTATAAATACAATCTATCCATGAACTTCTACATAATGTTAATAGGGAAACTTCCATTCCGAGGGCAAAATGGATGACCTTAGTTGGCCATCCAACTAAGGCAAAACTTCAAGAAAAAAAGATATAACTTATAAACACATTTTACTATGAACTTCTACATAATGTTACTACAGCCACTAACGTGCATTTGCATTGCCAAATTTGACAATATTATTGGATGATCTATGTCGATTACATAATTACATTGTGCGATTTAGTTTAATCATGTGCAATAGCTGTGACTAAAACAATGATGCAATTTTGGTTTTCTCACCTATATTTGAATCAAAGCTACCCTTATTGCATATGGTTTAAACTCCAACAATTTTCTTACATGACATAATTTTCTTACATGACATTTTTGGCTATGTTGTAGATAGACTCAGCGAAAAATTGATCGATATCTCACACAAACAAGAGTTGTGGACCAAAACCACATAATTATGGATTTGATGGACAATGTATATATCAAACTTTAGGGTCATATATGTCTGTATTACAAAGTAATTTTCCTTTTCTTGTTGCCCCCATTGAGAAAATCTCCAAGCTCTTGTCACATCCCAATTGCAGTTAGAATAGGGGAATACCACGACCGTCTTTTCTCATAACGATGCAATCTCAAACATAAATCAACAATAACTTATTATCAAAATATATATATCTTCATCTATAGTTGGTTAAAGGATCAACTTTTTACAATCCATTCAAAGTTTATATACACTTCCAACTCAATTAAATCCAACAATGTCAATTTAGACATGTATGAAACTATCTAAACTGATACCCAAATTTGAACTACCAAAATTTCCCCGAAAATCTGAATGGATGAGTGGCTCATTTCATTTGTTTCATCACTCTAGAATCAAATCGTTAGTTTTGAGCATGTAGAAGCTAACGATTTATTTGAAATCACTCGTCTAGGGCGACCAGGAAGATTTAGCCCAGACCCATCCAATCTGCCAAACTCTCGAGTCATGACATTCTAGGCACTCACCCATGTGTCCTCTACATAAAGAAAATAATTCTCATCAATCATTCTCCAAGTCAAGCATATGGTGAAGAAAACCAGAAAATAAATTACCTTGTTAAAATATTGAGCTGAGATGAACTGAAATGAGTTAGGCATGAAATTTTTAGTCTCGACCAATTTTACCATGATCCATGATGGACAAGACCATATTTTAATAAGGAGTATATATGATCTTGGTGACTTAACTTTTTTATATGACTAAGATGATTGGCCTTGGAGTAAAATGGTCAATTCTTTTATGAATTCGATCCACATCATGGGTAAATTTCTCAATAACTTACTCTGCATTGTCATTTTTGGCATATCTCAAAATGAAATTCAATTGAAATAGAAATCACAAACCGCAAGAGCTAAAATTGCAAAGAAAAGAATTACGGAAGAGTTAAGTGTGGTTACACCTTCTCCCATAACGTGGCAAAAGTCGTGTACGAAAGTGAAAAAATCAACGAACATCACGTGCTCTTGCTTTAATTGAATTATTGTAGGCCTTATTTCTCCGCCGCGCGTCCCTCGTCGAAGTCATCCTTTGATGTTACATATATGAATGAATCGAAATTTGTCTATATGTTATAGGAAGTGACACGTGTAATGCAATGAGGCTCTTTTGATGGGACAAATTTCCCCTCATCACCAATTACCTCTGATTAGGGCAAGTTCTTTCAAAGAAAGGTCCTGTCTTTTTTTGTTGTTGGTGACGTGTTCTTTTTCCTGAGTTCATTGGAATATATCATTTTAAATAGATCATATGTCTATTTTTTTTTTCTTTAAATCAGAATATGAATCTTTCAATCACTTATGACATCTTATTATTAATAATCACACACTAGTATCGCGTCAGCTAATGATAAAGCATGACGCATGACGAACAAAGGGGAAAAGCTCGATTTTTGTAAAATAAATTTGGAACTGAGTGTTGAGATTATTTATTGACATGGAAATCAACTTGCAGCATCTCCTTTTAATAATAAATATGGCTTGGGTTAAATAATCAACCCAGTGACAGTCTAAAATAGCTCCTTTTTGCCTTCCTCTTCTAGCTTTGCAAATCAGCTTTATTATTTTGTGAATTTATGGAATCTTATATGACGAAATCTATACATGTTCATCAAAAGTGCACGATCTAAAAAAGTATATCATTGTTATAGCCACAACCTAGAAGTATGGGTAATCTGTTTCTTTGGGAAGTAATTATATAAATTCATCTTAGCTAGGATCTTCCTACCCTTCTACATGGGTAGGTATTCGCATAATCAATGACATAGGCACGACGAGAGAGAGAGAGAGTATAGATTGTAATTCAAAGTGAAGATCTGCTCTCTTAATAATACTGATGATGATTATATAAAATTGAGAGGAACCAAATTTTTTGACCCGGTAGAGTCTATAAAGAACTACACAATATTAGAAGTGTGCAATAGAAACCGCTCAACCTGGGAACTGCCCAAACTGAACTGGACCGGCCGGTTTTGGGCAATTCCCATAGCCGGCAGTCCAATTCCAGATTTCAAAGTGGGAATTGGACTGAATTAGTGGTTTTTAGTATATATATATTAAAATTTCTTAAGAATTTGAAAAAAAAAAGAGGAGAAAATTCTTAAGAGTCTTAGGAAAAAACAATTACATGCAGATTAAAAGGACGAATCGATAAAGTAGTGCATAAACGAAATGGATTGTCTTTGAGAACATACTGTAACATTAACAAATTTTAGCCCTTAAAAGATAAGTTACCAATTCAACTAGACTGGACTGGGGTCGGTTGGTCTAATTCCTGATTCCAAGACTGGCTAGTCTAGTCCACGATCCTAGAATTTGGAAACTAGTCCTCCCAGTCCAATTCCTGATTCCACTTTGGAACCGGACTGGACCAAAAACCAATCATTCCTACACAACACATTGGGTTGATCACAAGATGAGAGCGCAAGCTTACAAGAATGAAAATCATTTTGTAGGGAAGAGATCTACCAAAATTTTCAAACCTCGTTTGAATGGTTTTCCTTGGATGAAAGATTCTTCCTTAACACATGATTTCATTAATTTAATCAGTCCGAGAGTGATACACCACCCACGTGCCTCATAACTAACGGGAAATTTATCTAATATGTTATGATGGACAAAATTTGTCTAATTGTTAGGATGGACAAGACCATACAATCTCATTAGCTCTTTTGATAAATATAAATTATTGTACAATCGATGAATAAAGATCTAACTTTATTATGATTTTCACGTGTGTGCATGTGGTTTTAATCTAATAGATCAAATCAACGTATTACATCAACTCTGACATACATTTCTGGAATCCCCTGAAGGCCAAATGTCCAATGACCATTGGTACTTGAGACCCTAATTTTACTTAGCAAAGGAACAATAAGTCAGGTTATGGAAGAATCATCAGTAGTATTACTGGTCAGAACGGTTCAAATCAGGATCTTTGTAAAGTTAAACACCTCGTTGGAGTTGCATTTGATGAATGAATTGTTTCCAACTGAAATTCTCTTAGAGCATATGTTAATAAGACGATCTCAAAATTGTCGTCAAATAAAGCACCCAGGCCAAAAACGGAATTGACCACGATGATTTTTGGACTGTAGTGGTGAAAAAGCTTAATTGAGAGCTAATAGGGAGATAGAGATAGTTCAAACTTTAGGATAGACGATTTTGTGGTTAATAATAGAAACTAGAAGAGGTTTTGGCCACCCCCGCACGTGCGGTCTTTTCTCACGTGCACACGGACCCTCATCTATCTCTCGGCCTCTTAAATCTCTCTCTCTCTCTCTCTCTCTCTCTCTCTCCTGTTCTTCAATCTCCACTTTCTGTCTCCCATTAATCCCATCTTCCTCGCTGACATGAAGTCATCGACATTCGATTTGATCCCTAAAAAGAGAAATCAACATTTATCACATGAATCGGAAGCAAATACTATGGAATCAGACCACCGCCCGCGGTGGCCGTGATGATTAGAGCCCTTTCCCCTCACCGCTACCCCATGTCTGCATTGTGCGACTCACCAGTGGCTGGGTCTATGGTGGTGGCTAGTTCGTCCCAAGTTTACGACGCCGGTTGCCGACTGTATGATGGTTCCCGGGTCACAAAAAAAAAAAAAAAAACTACGGAATCAATGCCCCATGAGGTAGATCTTATTGAATAACGTCTTTGTATCGGTTACATATATTATGTGCGAGTAAAGTGTGATTATACTATCATATTTTATTTTATTCACCTCTTTGATCCAAAATTATTATTGATGTTACCCTTAAAAAAAATCAGACCATAACATCCTCCTTAGTTCATTGACATATGACACGGGTCAGATGAAAAGGACAACATCCAAGTTAACAATTTGGGAAGATTATTGTTTGTGAAAGAGGGTATCGACTTATTACGGGACAAAATATTTTGAACATCGTACAATTAGCTATCAAGCAAGCTTTTTGACCTTTTGATTTTCTCTCATCTTATACTGGTGTTAATGAAAATATTTTCTATTAACTTAATATTTTAAGCACAATCAATTGTTTTTAGAAAAATAAATTTTAAATTATTTATTTTTCCCAAAAATAATGGAGTCTAAGTTTAGGTGAAGCCTAAAATTAAAACGTGAAGATATGTAATTGGAAGATAAATAAGAGATATAGAAATACTTTTGTTATTTGTGGTACTAAGAGCCCCTCTCCGACTCAAAATCATGATGAGATACTCGGTGTCTTTGGTACTGACGGATGTGCGCATGTGGACATGGCGGAGCGTTCGTAGAGTCGATGCAATCGTGCCCGGTAGCTACGGAGCATCAGGCGAGTGCTCGATCAATGTACATCAAGTTTTGCTTTTTCAGGCGAACAATCGGGTGTGCGGTAATTAGACGTACTTTATTGCACCGGGTAAAAAAACCTTTTTTTCTTTTATTGAGTAAGCCCCATTTGAGAGCCCCAAAGGAGATAAGAACACCGGGAGTGCCAAAAGTTGGCACGGAGAGACACTTAAGTGCCAAAATTTACAAAAGGTACACTTAAGTGCCACTTTTTTAAAAAAATGGATCACTTAAGTGCCAAGTCGCCGGAACCCTGTCGGAAATCCTACGTGGCAATTTTTTATTAATTTTTTTGCCTACGTGGCTCGCTAGAAACTGAATCGGCCAAAAATCAGCTAAAACGATGTCGTTTTGGCTAACGTGGATTTTAAAAATTATTAATTAAATAATATTAAATAATTAAAAATATATATAAATCGATTTTATTTAAAAAAAAAAAGGGGGGGAGGAGGGGATCGGCGAGGGCTGTGCAGCCCTCGCCGCCACCCCACCTCGCCGGGAAGGGCCGATGAGGGTGGGCGAGGGTCGACCGGGGTCGCCGGGCCCCGGCCACTAGCCGGCGACCCCGGCTGGCCTGCGGTGAGGGCCTGCGCGCCGGTCTGGGCGGCCGACGGCCCTTGGCCTGGCTGGGCGGGGGCCGGCGACCCTCGCCGGATCTAGGGGAGGGTCGCGACCCTCGCCCTAGATCTGGCGAGGGCGCGCAGGCCCTCGCCGTAGGCCAGCCGGGGCCCGGCGACCCTGGCCGACCCTCCCCCACCCTCGCCGGCCCTTCTAGGCGAGGTGGGGCGGCGACGGCGGCGGCAGCCCTCGCCGGTCCCCTCCTCCCCCCCTCTTTTTTTAATAAAATCGATTTTAATTTTTTAAAAATATGACGTGGACAATTTTTTTAAAAAGAATTGCCACGTGGATTTTTTGTTTTGAGAAAAATGCTCCGTCAGCAAATTAAGTCGCCGGAAAATGGACACGTGGCAATTTGGTCGGAATTTTTCGCCGTTGGCACTTAATTGATCCATTTTGCTCCGATTTTGGCACTTAAGTGTACATTTTGTAACTTTTGGCACTTAAGTGTCCCTCTGTGCCAACTTTTGGCACTCCCAGTGTTCTTATCTCGCCCCAAAGAGACTTTTTTTAGAGAGAAATTCTATTTTACCCTTTGATTCATTTTTTTCGAAGATTTTGGGTATGATTGAGAGACGGGAAATACTTGAGTGACTGAGCATTGCACATTTATAATATTTTTCTTTTCTTTTTTGACAGAAAAGCATGGAAAATTTCACCGACCTCCTTTGGTAGAGTGAATACACTCGGCCAATCCACCGTGCAAACCGTAGTGCCTTATTAATTTCTAATGTGATTTATTTGGCAGTAAACATAAATGTGCAAAAATGGTGATTTACATTACTTCTTAGTCTTTAAGATAATAATGTCATTGACCTGACGTGGCATGGTCTACTAAGTGAGAAACATATGTCTTGGATCCATTCCACGAATGCGAGCAACTATTCCTATGATGGTTCCATCTGGAATCTTCATCTTTAGATCACGACATGTATCCACTTAATTTTGATTCTTACTGCACATAATTCAAATACCACCAAACTCCATAATAGCGCCTAGCTAAATTGAGGTAAGAATCTGTATATTGTTGCAGATATTTGCATATGAATGAAATTGTTTTGTGTGATTATAATTACTATTGTCATTGTTGTTAACTTTATCAAAGTTGGGGCAAGGCCTCTTGGCCCCATGGATCCGGTCACCGTGTCAAATGGCACATAATGATCCATTTATAACTTTCAACATATATTTTTTTAAGTAAAAGAGTACATTCAATAATTATATTTATCCCATAACACAAGAGCTATAAAAAAAAAAAATGGGACAAGTGTGGTTGCACCTTCCCCAGTGAACGTCCGAACATATCCAGCGATTAAGCACGGACGATGGAATGGAACATTTTCAAAGAAGGTGAAGAAGAAGAAGGAAGGGGGAAGAGGGAGAGAGAGGAGAGAGAGATGAATGTGTCTGTTGATGGGATGGGGACCGCGTGGGGATAGTGAAGGAGGAATGGTCAAATGGGAAAGAAGATCCTTTTGAATAGGGATGGCCGGTGGCCATTCCTCTAATAGTGGAACCTCCGTTTGGGTCCACCTCTTTAATTTCTTGACTTTCCATCCGTTTGTCTCATGGACTGACTTGGGCTTCTATATAAGACAAGGCGATTGTTGAGTCTCCAACCAACAAGGATATCATCCAATCTTTTCTCAATATTTTTAAATTGCGCCTCTCCTCCACACACACCAAATAAATCTTTTGGAATTTCTCTTTGCCCAAAGACCAAAAGAGACATGATTAATGCTCTTGGCTCCATGAATATCCGTCAAGTGTTACTACTCATTTTTGTTCTATTACAAGTGATAACTTGCCATGTCGAGAGTTGACAATGGTGCTTCCCTTCATCATGTGGTGACATTCACAATATAAGCTACATGTTTCGATTAAAGAGTGATCTGAAAGGATGTGATGTCTTTGATTTAGTTTGTGAAGATAATTGCACTATTAGATACGTGGATGATGAGCGATACAATATGCAGTATATTGATTATTCCACTAGCCAAATAAGAAAAGTTGACGACAGGCTGCAAAAGGACAACTGCTCATCTCTCCCCCATTATTCAAGGATGATTCCACGTGAGTTACGCCCCGAGGCCAATGTAAATGCATGGGTCATTGTGAATTGCTCAATGCCGATTAGTTCTCCATTTTACATCACTACTAGTCCATACATTAAGGGGTCATCCTCTTCCAACATGTCATTGAATTGGAACTTGTACGTTTTGTTCAACCCAAAAGTATCGAATGTTAGTGATTTATGCACCATTAGAACTTGGGCATGGGCATCAAACGATTTTGGGGGTGGGCAGGTAAATAATAACTCCTTCAACTACAAGCAAATTCATGACATCATGGCCAGTGGATTTGTTACCAAATTTTATTATGATTATTGGAAGAAGGCTTTCTTTTGCTCCTTCGATTTCTACTACGACTTTCATTTCAATAACTACTTTTACTCTAGTTGCTTATCAAAGAACTCATCTGGAGGTCAAGTTTGTGGATCCAAGTACTACGAAGGTAGTAAGTATCGATCAGAGATGAAATTTCAACATAATTTTGCATGATTTTGTACATGCGTTCACTTGCTACTTTCTCTTCGAAATTGGAAAAATGAATGGAATATCTAATGTCCAAGAAAATTATGATAAAATATACATGATAGTGTACGTCGATGTATACATGTATATAGATTATAATTTCTTTCCACAGAAGGGCTAAATCTCCCACTGTAATTATAAAAAAAAAAAGTATTTTTGTGAGACCAACCACATGACTAGTTTTTTGTTGGCATCAATTTACATTTTCTTATTTTCTTAATTAGTTCTTTAATTAGTCACTTAACTAATAATCCAAGAGACACTTGTTAACAATACTTTAAAAATGTAGTCATGGATCCATACGAGGAACAAAATTATTCAATAAAATGACAAATGCTCTCTGGATTTGTTGACCGCTAACAAAGCGAAAGAAGCTTCCTGTATCCTAGATCATCTATGTGAAAAACGAAGCTTATTATTTCCATTTATTTGCAAATGGACACATCCCACTTCTTATATCCTTTTGGACAAGATTCAACTTGTACCAAGTAGCTTGCTAAATTTTGCTTTCCAAACTCTTTTCCTTCAATTCCTTTTGACACCATTCATTACTTCCACGGGTGTCCTCGATGATATTACATTTTGGATTACTTAGGATTTTACAATACCGTCACGTAAGTCACAATTAATTATTCTTACAATAATTATGAAAAAAAATCTTATTCTAACCTATCAAAATTTTCTTTAGTGCTTTTCTGTGTAGTGAAGTTCGTAATTGGGATGACATTTGTCACGATATTTCTAATCTACAAGTACAAAAGGAGGCACTTAGCAATGGATGGAAATATTGAAGAATTTTTGCGAGCTCATAACAACTTTTTTCCCATAAGGTACTCTTACTTGAATATGAAGAAGATTACCGGAAATTTTAAGCACAAATTAGGTGAGGGGGATATGGTTCTATATACAAAGGAATGCTTAGAAGTGGCAACATAGTTGCCATTAAAATTTTGAAGCAGTCCAAGGGCAATGGCCAAGACTTTATCAATGAAATGGCTACCATTGGAAGAATTCATCATGTTAATGTAGTGCAACTCATTGGTTTTTGCTTTGAAGGCTTGTTTCGAGCTCTTGCGTATGATCTCATGTCAAATGGATCTTTGGATAAGTACATTTTTAGTGATATTGCTGGACAGTTAAATATATGGGTTCTCAATACGATGATTTCTTGCCATAAAGAAATGGCGATGGTGTTGGATTCTACTCACTATTCGTATAACATTCTTGACTTGATTGACTTTGTTTTATTAGTCGACATAGGCTTTGCAATGGAAGACCCCAAGTCTTCATTTTTAACGTCTCTCTCATTCGCCATTATTACATGGACGTCTTTTTATCCTTGTTGATCAATCCTCCACCACATATCAAGCCCCAAATATCCATTGGTCACAGGCAGAGAACGACACCTTTCTTTGCAATTCCAGACGCGTGTACCTCGCGTCATTGGTCTTTCTTGTCGTCCTACTAGGGACACGTAATGCCCAGAATGGACGACCTTGTCCCGCCTCTCTCGCAGTGAAGTTTACAAGTATCCTTTTCAACTAAAGAGTGATTTGAATGGTTGTATTGGCTCTAAACTAAAGCTGGCGTGTGAAAATAGTCATACAAGCTACGCTGTTGAATCCATTTATAAAAATGATGACGCCGTCAATTCCAGCGAAATCCTTATGTTCGATGGGGGGCTGCAAAAGGGTAATTGCCCTTCCCTAGTTGTTTCATTGATAAACTCTAACTTAAGTTACGAGAGTTATCATGTCTGTGGTAAATCAGGGTTCTTTGTGAAGGGTTACAGACCTGTTGCTTTCTCCTTTAGATATCGTGGAGCACACTCCTTGGACATATCGTCTAAGATATCTAAATTGAGTGGGTATTCATGGACCGTGATGGTGAAAACACATTGGTTATTGAGGAATCTACACCATCACCCATGGCAACATGGGCATATTTTGATCGTGTGCTTTTGCTGCACGAGCAACTCCATAATGCGATGGAAATGGTGTTTTCGTTTGCTACTCACCACTTGTATCGCAGAAGAAAGTATCTAGCTTATTTTCCTTTGGTTTGGGCATAAGATAATTACAGTGGGGAAATTATTATAACACTTTTCACATTTTATTTAATCTAATTTTACGGCACATACAGTTTTAATTCTTATAACTCTAAATATCAAAAAATTTCATCACATACAAACATTGGCATGTAATATCACATATAATCATTTCATAATTTTTCTTAAATAATTCGAGTAGTACTTTAACTTTTGATGGAAACGCAAAAGCAAACACGCTGGCTTCTAAATTTTTTTTTATTAAGGTTCTACTTATAAATCATGTTTTTTCAATCTCTTTAGGACGTTCCGTTAATTATACCCTCCGCCTCATGAAAGAGCATGGAATCAACAATTACTTCACTTAATTCGTTAATATCATAAGTATCTCGGAAAATATGAAATAAATTACTTATCTAAAAGAAAATTCTCCACAAAGTTGAAATGATGTTGTACGGGTAAATATATGAGTTGTTAACAATAATGCTCTTGCTAGATAGAGATGGCGATGATGTTGGATCCTACCTGCTACTTCCGGAAGATTCTCAACTTGATTGATTTTTGTTTTATCAGTTGACATGAGCTTCTCAGTGGATGACTCCAAATCTTCATATTCAAAATGTCTCTTTCGCCATTATTATATATACATCCTATCCTTGTTGATTTTTCCTCTCAATTCCCCACCAATGAGCCTAGTATCTCTGGTCTTTCTTGTTGTGTTGTTGGGGTACTAGGGTCATGTACTTGTAACACCTAGAAGGAACGGCCGTGTTCTCAGGATCCCATGTGTTAAAGCAACAGGACCAATTTGATGATCAATCCATTGGGAAGCTGAACATTTTTTTATGGTATTAAATCTAGATTAGAAATCACTTAAACCTCATGTTACTAGCAGTCACGGCTGTACCTCCACTAAATAAATGGTCCAGCATGTATTTATCCTCATATTGATTTTACTACTGAAGGTTATAAGATCAGGGGAGATCGCCAAATATCGTCGGAGTGCCAAGTGTTTTGAGCTCACGTTGCCACCTCGAAGGACATTCATCGTCAACAAAATCAAGGATGACTTATTCTCAAAAGATTTGGCATTTACTCATTGTAGGTGCCATTGGCAACTTCATTCTTTCTCCCATGAGATTTGACAATGCTCTTGATTTAATTAACTTATTTTAGAGGCTTTGTTTTCTCTGGCCTGCATTCCCTGATGAAGCTTCACGCAACGCTCAAAAAAAAAAAAAAATCCTAATAGAGACATCGTGGTCAACTATACGTACATACGATGAATCAGAATTTGTCTATACATTCCAAAATAGTGACACGTGTTATACAATGGGACCACCAATTGTAAGTTGTCGTGATCTAGCATAATTTATCATGCCTAAATTAAGATATAACATTATTATGATATTTCACGTGGGCGAAACCCAATGTCATTTCTATCAAATAGATCAAGTCGACCTACTATGTCAACTTAAAAAATTACCTTTTGATCGTTCAGTCTTCCTAAATTAAAGAACGAGCTATCTTGGTTTACTTCACCAGTTATTACCCACCCTAGGTAGCTTCCATCTTACAGCTTCATTATAAAGAACAACCCATCGTTGTGTGCTTCACTCATTCCAAAACACTGAAATCACTTCAAGTCCTTGGCTATCAGGCTTTCCACTCCAGACTATCAGCATCAGCATCATCCTCCAGTCTCATCACCATCTTTTTATTTTCAAGTCCCACCTTCTCTTATCCTCAGGTTTTGTTCTCTGATCTCTTGACTCACTGCTTCTGTTCTTTAATGTTCTTCGTGTGTACCATATTCATTTGAAATCTGCGGTTCAAGCTGCTGTTTCCACAGCTCTTTTTAGTTCTGTCGTTTTGACATTGTGGGTTACTTTTGAATAAGCTGATCTACATCTATTTTTGTGCATTTTGGGGGATATATGCGAGAAAGTGTTAACTTGGATCTGCTGGTTCTGTAGAGTCTGCTTCTCCACAGCCAGCATTTTCCATAAAACCAGTTTCTCTAGATTTTGCTTCTCCATAACCTGCTGCTAAAACAAAATAATCTTCAACTGGTGTTAGATTTCTCAATGAATCATCAAAGACAACAAGAATAAACTCTTCAAGCGTCTTGGTTTTTTCACTGAATACCTTATATGCTTCCCTTGTAGAAGAGTAGCCAAGAAAAATACATATATTTGACTTATGGCCTATTTGATAACACTCCCGGGAACAACTGATTCTGTTCTTTTGTTCTCGGAAACAGATTTGGAACAAAAATCCATTTGGTAAATTTTTTGTTCATGGGAATAAATTTGGAGTAGAATCGAGAATAAATAAAAAATTACTCTCATTCCCGGAAATAATTTTAAGAATCAATTTTGGTCTCTCTTGTTTCTCTCCTATTTTTTCCCTTCCCTTTCTTCCTCCTCCTCCCAACCCCCTTACCACCCCATCGCCGCCGAGTGAAGTCCGGTGAGCTCACCGGACCCCCGTTAGGCCAGGGCGAAGTCCGACAAGCTCACCAGAGGCTCGCCTAGCCACCAACAAGGCTCGACCTCGCCCAAGCGGTGCGAGGTCAGCCTCGCCCTAGCCTAGTGACCTACTTTTCCACAGAGCAACTAGATCGAACTAGACCGAACTCTACTAGTACAAATAAGAGTGTTCCACAGAGCATCCATTTATTTATATATAAGAGTGTTCCACATAGCATATTCTGGAAAAATATATATAAAAGAAAGTGGACATTAACCAAAAGATCACAAAAACCGATTTAATGCATCAATATAGAAACCTATCGTTAACAAGAGGTTTATTTAGAAAATGAGTGAATTGCAAATTGATGCCGTTGTGACCTACTTTTCCGTCCAGAAGGGAAAAGACATAAGTTTAGGAGTATTGCCTAAAGGATGGGCCTAATGGAGTATTGATAAAAATTTCTAAAGAGTCATCACTAGCTTGTTATGGTCGACTAGCCAAGTGAGACATGAGAATATACCTCACTTTCGACACAACTAGATAATTTAAGGTAAGAGATTTGATTACACTAATTAAGCAATTAATGATCTTTCGGTACCTAATCTTATTCATTGTAAAGACTTTTGTCAAGCACTCTAGATCAATTTTAAAACCATCCACGAACATGTCAAATGACCATGGGGGCGCAATCACTAAAGTAACAATTGGCAATCAAAGAAGCATTAAATAAATTATAAGGGAAACAAGGGTGTAGCATGGAATAAATGCCATCCTAACTAAGCTAAAAGTAAATGACAATCAATCGAGGGTATCTTTCTCTAACAGCAATCGGAACCCTATGATAAAGCTTTAGAACCTTGTTCAATTAGGTATGATTTTCATCAAGGATTTTCTCACATTTAAGGAGAAGACTACCTAAAAAGACTTTTTTCAGACATTTCCAAGAAATTGAAAATTTTTGAAAATTTTCTAGATTTTTAGGAATTTTTAGGAATTTTTAATATTTTTAATATTTTTTGAATTTTCTAAAAATGGAATTTTATTTTCTGGATTTTTTATTTTTTAGAATTTTTTTCCGAATTTTTGATTTTTTTATTAATTTTTTTTATTATTAAGGAAAGGAATTCGGAAGGGTCAGGAGACCCGGACCCTATCGGCCCGGGTTGGGCTAAAACCGGGCCCGGCCTCAAAGCCCACTTGGAATTAACAAAATGGCCCATGAGGACTTCTTTAAAAAAACGGCTAGCCCCCAGCCTACTTAGATTCTAACCCACCTCACCGAGGCCCATAACACACCAGCCCACCGACCAGCCCAAGAAAACAAACCACAGCTCATTTTTTGTTCCATTTTTTTTTCTGCTTTTTCTTTTTAATTTTCTTTCTCTCTTTATTCTTTTTTCCTCTCTCCTCTGCTCTTCTCCCACCTGGTGTTCTCACGCCCGAAGGTCATCTCCCCTTTCCGAGTCGAGTGTTGGGGGAAGAAAACTAGAAAAAAAAAAAAAAAAATTCTCTCCACTCCTCCCAAGAAAAAACCGAATGTCACCCCCATTTCTTTAAACCCCTAATTTCTATGCATGCAAATGAGCTTTGGTCTTTGACTCGTGTACTATCGACGTATAATCTAGTGAGCAGAAGATGCAGAAGTCTAGTCAAGGGATGAGATGAAAAGGAATTGCAATGCGTAACTCAAGGAGAATAGTGGAAAAGTAACAAGTTATGTGATTTTCCTCCTCTGGTCTTTGCTTCTATTTCAATGCTGGTTGGTATCGACATGTAGAATAGAATTCTAAAGTTATTTTGGACTGATCGACAGTAAATGTAGGTAATTACATAAAAAAAGAGAGTCCTTAACCGCCTATTAATTCAATTAAGCTTTTCAAATTGATCAATTTATTTTAAATCTTGCAACAGTTTATTAATGTAGTCATTTTGATTAATTTTGGCCGGAAATCATTGATGTAGACATTAACCATCCTTAAATGCATGGTTGACGCTAAGGTGGATAATTTTTACAAAATTTTAAAAAATTTCTCAATTATTTTTTTCATATTTTCAATTTTTTCCCTTTTCCTATTTCTTATTTCCTTTTGTCAATCATCCATTGGTCCACAGCCTTGGTGATAGCTAGCAAAAGTCAAGATGCCCTCGCTTGGCCTAGATATGGCAAGGACGTTGTGGCCCTCACTTGTGGCCTTCTAATATTTGGTCGGAAATTGTTAACATGGACACTAATAATCCTATGTGATACGCTTTGTGTTAACATGAATACTTTTAATAATATTTTAAATATTTTTGAATTTTTTTTCTCCTTCTCCGTTCTTTTTATATTTTTTTTAAGACAACCTCTGCTTTCCCGTCAATACTGCTGCAGCAGATAGAGAAGATGGTGCAGGTTTCTTCGCCCTCGAATCCTTCTTCTCCATTCTTAATTTCTCTTTGGCAAGACCGTTTTGAACCAACGAATTCAACCAAATCCATAGGACTACTGTAAAATTAATGATTAATAGAAGTGGACCCATTAGCAATTGGAGTTCTTCCTTCTGATTCTTCATTGGAGGCGCAATTAGGTCCGGCTCTGGTCTAGTCCTCTTCCTCGCCATCGTCGGCCTAGCCAAGGAGGCCGTCATCATCGATGATGAAGCCCCGAACTTCTTCGCAACGCTTGGCCACGAGCTTGTTGTACTTGTCCTCTTTGACCATGGCATAGATCGGATCCTTGATCCTGATTTGCACAATGGACTTAGCTAACAGGCCGCCAGCACGGAGGGTCTTTTAGCACCACAACCCCTCCAAATGCGCTGTCAAGGTGGCTCCTTAGCTCCTTTACTGGTCGGCGACTCTTTGTTGCTCGTCTTCTATCTCTATCTCTCTCTGGCTAGGCTTTCACCGGCCGCAACAAGGGCATTCGGCGAGGGCCACCACTCTCTCACTGTGACACCACACTCTTGCCGACCATAGCGAGGGTGTTGCAGCCCTTATCTAGAGCTAGCGAGGGTAAGTTGGCAGGCCTTGCTAACCCTTTGCAAAAATAAAAATAAATGAATACCAAAAATGAAGAGAAAAAAGAAAAAAACTAAAAATTTATTAAAATATTATTTAAAAATATCAATGTCAGTGCCGTCATGCCATTATTGGTCAAATGGACTTAAGTATAAATGCAGAAATATTTAGGACTAAATTAATTCAATTAAAAATTTATAATCGAACTGGTATCAATACAATATATTTAAGATGAGATTGGCCAAATTAAAATGTTTAAAATTGAATTGGTATTCAAACAATAGGTTTAAGACTTTTATAGTAATCTTCCTGAAAAAAAACCGTGGCTATAAATCAATGTCAATTTTCGTACCTTTCTTTGTCTTAAAGATAGTAATGTCATTCACCTGCACCGGCGTTATCTACTTGTCATCGTGAAAGGGTGAGGCGCTCCCAATAGAACGTGGCTTGGGTTCGCTCCATGGATGCAAATCAGCTATCTCTACGGTGAATCCATTTGTTATCTCCATCTTTAGACTGCGACATGAGCTTGCTCATGAAGTGACTGGTCGCTGATTGGATGATGCCATGCTAACCGCCCGAGAAAGAGACGTTTGTCCAGCAAGACAATATTTCTTGGTGCAATGAAGCAATAAGAGGGAGAGTTTTATAAATATATAAAGTCGAATGGAGAGCACATATCATGCTGATTATTTGGTTAGCCACATTGGTTGTGTGATGGACGTGTAACATACTTCCTCATGATTGGGATCCATAGATCTGCAAAAATTGATCTTTTGACACACGATATTGAGCTTTCGAGGTTGCCGAGTAGCGTTCTAACAATACATAAGTTAAAGTATAGACCAATTTGTCAATAATTACTGAATTTTAGTATGTGACAATAATCGGTATGATGGATGATCATAGTAATAATTGAAAAGCCAGTGGAATTTGTAAATAGCCGGTTTTAAAGTTACACTCGAGCTGTGTTCTACCAAAGTAAAATTTTACTGGGGGCCATCAAAGTCGAACGGTATGATGGCAGTGGAGCAACCAAAAAGTTATCACATTTATAGCTTCATATTTACCAAAGCTAGCTCTAAAAGGACTAATTAAATCTCTAGGTCTCTTTGCTTGTATGGGACAAGTTAAAGCATAACTAGGATCAGTTAAAGGGACTCAAAGCAAACAAGAAACTATGTAGGAGGATTTATTGAACAAGAAGTCTAGCCCTTTAATGCAATATGAAACAGCTGCTTTGGTTCATCTTTCATAGTATAAACGAGTTGTCTGCCTTCGATATTGCCTCCTGATCTTGGAGAAGTACGTTTTAATGTTGGAAGGTTTGTCTTTTTCAAAATGATTGAGATTTCCTCTTCCTTTTTGCTAATTGTCTAATATTTCCTTTGTTAATTCTCATTGTCTTCAATCTTGATGCTCAATCACACTTTCTAATGTATTATTTCTTAATTGGGTTCACTCTATTCAATGATGTTAATAGTATGTCAATAAAATATTCTTGCTTCCTACTGCATTGGGACTACCATTCTTCCTTAAGCTCTAACTATCCTTTCTTTTCGTTCATTTTTTGCCTCCACACCACACCACTGGTTGACTGTGCTAAATTTAGTTTGCACTTTCACGATATCGCCCATGTGCGGTGATACATTCATCCTCCGAAGAGCAACTCCTGGGGCAACCAATTTCCAGCCCAACAGAATAGGGCAAAACAGTTACCAGTTACTAGTACCACCGCCTAGTGGTGGTGGCAACACCAATTACCAATACCACCGGGGTTGGCCAAGCAGCTTCTCTCTCTCTCATAAAGAGACTTTTTTTAGGGCGAACCTCTAATTTACGCTTCGATTTTTTTCTTTGAAGGATTTTTTGTGAGAACACTTATGTTCTTTAGCTTGTTTAAAGTGAAACACCTTATGGATCTCTTTTTTTAGAGTAGGTACCTTAGGCCAAACCTCCAAGTAAATCCATGGCGTCTTATTATTTCCTTGCACTAAAATTATCGTAACAAAATTTGTAGTTATTCATGCTTTGTGACCTTTTGCAATGACTTTTAAACTATAAAACTTTATGCTCGGATCTAGAAAAACTTTGTAGGACCATAATAATTATTATAAAAGTTTAAATGCGTTACTTCGTATTTAAATTAATAAATTATCTCGCTACACAGCCCTTGTTTCCTTACAATGACTACATTATTTGCGAAGCTTAGGCTCAAAGGACGTAAAGCTATCTATAGCAGAGGAAGAGGTTGGCATGGAGGTTCATGAGGATGAAGGAGGCGTTTCCCTGAATAATGCATCGGTGTATGCAGCTGCTAGAAAACTGGCCGATGTCATCAAAGGCGCCAATGTGGAAGATATCAATTCCATGATCAATGAGCTTACCTGTCAAACTAATTCGTCTGCCATTTTCAATTTCCGGGAGCTATCAGAGGGTTCACTGCTCCACATTGCAGCAGCCACCGGCAAAATCGACATCCTGAGGCTCCTGCTTGAACATGTCGATGCCAACCTCGTAGCCGCCAAAGATGATTGTTGGAATACCCCCCTCCACATCGCCGCTAAGGCCAAGGCACATGTAGTCGCCGATTTGTTGATTCACCAAGCAAGAAACCTCTCCAGTGGCGAGGACAACAACTGGATTCTGAGGAGAAAGAACAAACATGGAAACACCGCTTTGCACGAGGCCGTGCTTACTCGCGACGCTCGCCTGGTGAGCCATTTGTTGAGCATAGAGTTGGAGCCCGTGTACTGGGAGAACGTGGATAGGAAATCTCCCCTGTACCTAGCCCTCGACACCGGCAACTCTGAGATATTTTGGATTTTACTTTCGTACTCGTTTGACCCATCGAGAATAGAAGGCTTACCGCCCGTTCATGGTGTCGTTGCACGTGAACAATATGGTACGTATTTAAACCTACTTATCAGAAATATCTATCTATGGGTGGACTGAACTTGTCTCATATCTGTGCAACCGCTCTCTTTGCTTATCCAATTCTGTTACGGGTGTTCACATAAAATTCCAAACCCCGCTTATTAAACTAGTTGAGTACCCATGGAGTAGTCACAACTAGCCATATAATTCTCTTAATAAACAAATTATCTCCCATTAGAACATAATAGATCAGCTCAAATACATTCCCAACTCTGTAGGATTTTAAGCATTTGACCCTAAATCTGTCCCATTTTCCCAATAGAATTGGGCATAGGGCGGAGCATCCATTGAACCCACACTTCTTTATTTATCTTTAAAATAATCATAATATATTTGATCAAGTATATACTTCTATTAAAAGTTTCGCCATAATTATTTTAAGGGAAAATGCTACGAAAAATCCCAAACTTTATCCCGTGTGACACATTTACCCAAAACTTTTTTTTGTTACATAAAAATCCCAAACTTTGCCTTTTGTGACACATTTACCCCAAACTTTGCTCCGCGTGACACATTTACCCTAAACTTTTTTTAGTAACACAAAAAATCCTAAATTTTGCCATGTGTGACACATTTACCCCAAACTTTTATTCTGAAGGGCATTTTCGTCTTTTACTTTTTCTTTCTTTTTTCCTTTTTTTTCCTCTTTTTTTATTCCCTTTTTTTTCCTCCTCCACCGCCGCCGACCTCAAGCGAGGGCTCCTTCGGCGGCGGCTACCCTCCCCAAATTCAGTGGGGGCCGCCCTCACCGGATCTAGCGAGGGTTGCCCTTGCCGGATCTGATGAGGGTTGCCCTCGCCATCGAGGGCTAGGGTGCCAGATCCGACGGGGGCCGCCCTTGCTGGATCTGGCAAGGGTGGCCCTCCCCAGATTTGGCAGGGGTCGCCCTTGCCTAGGCGGGTGAGCTCGCCCTGGCCTTGCCAGATCCGGTGGGGGTCGCCCTCACCGGCGTCGGTCAAGGGCTGCCCTCGCTTAGGTGGGCGAGGCCGGCCCTCACCGGATCTGGGGAGGGCAGCCGCCACTGGAGGATCCCTCACCTAAGGCCAGCGGTAGTGGAGGAGGAAAAAAAAGGAAGAAAAAAGAAAGAAAAAGTAAAAGACGAAAATACCCTTCAGAATAAAAGTTTGGGGTAAATGTGTCACATAGGGCAAAGTTTGGGGTAAATATGTCACACAAGACAAAGTTTGGGGTTTGTTGTGTCACAAAAAAAAAATTAGGGTAAATGTGTCACACGAGGCAAAGTTTGGGATTTTTCGTGGTATTCTCTCTTATTTTAATTTTATTACTTTATAAAGACATCGTTTCGGTGTTTGTATAGTCATGTAATAGTACTAATGAATCGTTGTGATTTTAAAAGAAAATTCATCCATGTAATAATTTATACATGTTTCAATTTTAATCAGGAATTTGTAGATTAAGTGAATAATTTTAATATCTTTGGTTATATCTCATGATAATCTACATTCTAATGCATTACTTGTAGTTGACATACGTTCTGGAAAAATGGTAGACTGGGCCTGCATAGATCCCTGACCTGAATCTTTTGCCTCGTCTGGCAAAATTTTCTCGGTTTGGGTCAAGGCACCTCGGGGCGACAAGCCCCGTGCCCATCCGAATGATCAATTAATCCATAAATGAACATATGCATACATACATGATTTCACTTACAAATGATAATTAGACATTTTTAGATTATTCAGATTGATATATTATTTTTTTTTCTTTACCAAAAAAAATATATTATATATATATTTTTTGCGGCTATGTTGATAACACACCCCTATTAACGCAAGTTGAAACTAATCTTGCAGTCTCTTTTACTCTATGCACGAAATTTTGTGTCGAATCACATTTTCATTTTGGACATGCATTAGAAATCCCAAACAAAAATACAGAAGGTCCTCATGCATACTAAATCCCCACATAAAATCTTTTTACTTCAAAGTAAATAAATCTTAAATGTTAATGGTGAATCGTTAGGTGCAGATCATTTCTATAGAATTTCTGCTGATTGCACGTATCCGTACCCAAATAAGAACCTTATGTGCATTTGATTATTGAGAGTCACATATTATATAGAATTTTCAAAGATCAAGATTGTGAAAGTACAAAGATCCATGAATTATTAGACGTTCAAATTTGACATAAAATTATTGCCCTGTTTAGGTAAAATTCATCCATCTTCGCATTTGTCCACATCAATGTGGTGCCTAAACATTCATACAAAGCTTTTATGCCTTTTATATTATTTTATGATATTATATTATCTCGATATAATTTGAAAGTTCAAACTTTTAAATCCGCAAAGCACAGAGATCTTCAACTCATATGTGACGAGTATATAAAGTGTGCGTGTAATGGTAGTGCCACATATTCTGAATTGGGCCAATTGAATCCCACTCGACTCTAAAATAAATTATACTTAGTTTTTGCTCAGAATTTTTTGTAAATACTTAATTTCCTAATTGAGATAAATAGGTGTCGACCTTTACGGAGAAGATCACATTTGCTTTATATTTGCCAGAATTTGACGAACATAATAGGAAGACCATTCTCCTTTTCTTGATCTTGCCCTAGCTATTTAAATGTCGTTTCCTTTTTTTCCTAAACATTATATTTGCGGACTCTATAGATACTTCATAACATAGAAATGTCATATAATTTGCCATGTCATTTAGTAAGATTTTTACAGTGAAATCTTAGTACATGTCCATGTCGCATTGCTTTGGACGTAAATGGTCTGAAATTTGCCAAAAATCTCTCCAAAATACGTAAACAGGATCCATTGGAAATTTATCTAAAGTCTCACAGGTCGTGTTCCATTGTGTTAGAGAAGGAAAGTCACAATGCTTCAAGATTCATAGCTTGAAGAGCCATTATTTTTTGAACCAAAAATGGGTTAGATAAACCTTTCAAAGCCTTAATTTATTCGATTGAAATTATCACCACTAGTTTCACCATTACAATCTAATCCCACATCAGCGACCATGAATCCTAATAGTGATTAAGGTTACGTCAAAGATGTATACATCAAAACCAACCAAGCTCCAACCAGTGTTAGATGTTTATGCGGATGGTGGTCTCTAATTCGGAGCTCTTGATTCTAGATTTATTGGACGAGATACTCAAAAAGAACGTGAAGCTTTTCACAATGACAGACTCCAAGGGTGGTAATATATTCCATTTAGCAGCTTTCTGGAATGTGCCCCAAGTATTCAAACACTTACAACTAGAAACCGAATATTTGGCTCGAGAACCTGACAGCAATGGGGATCTTCCCATTCATATTGCGAGCAAGAGGGGTCATGTTGCAGTAATCAAGAAGCTACTTGTGGTATCACCATGGGTAAATAGCCAAGGACAAACCATTCTTCATGTGGCAGCAAAATACGGGAGAGAAAAAGCAGTGAGATATATACTCAGACATCCGGATTTGAGGGAGATGATAAATGAAAGAGATCATGATGGAAATACTCCTTCACACTTGGCAGTAAAGTATTTACAACCCGCCGCTTTGATGCATCTTGTGCTGGATGAAAGAATGAACCCCTCCCTTCTCAACCGTGAACACTTGGCTATTGTCGATTATGCTCCAGATCCCCCACGACGAGGGTTACGGCCGGTATGTCACTATATTATTTATCAACTTACCAGAAATTTCCATAAACTAATACCTTCGTTAAGCATAGATCCCGTATTCATATCGTTAGTCTCGTAGTCGACGGGATTGTTAAAAGATCAATCAATTTTCTAGAATAGCCAAGACTCCTCTACGTTAATATTGCACGAGTCTCTAATTTAGCCTTAACAGGAGTTACTTAAATTTTGCCCATGAGTATGTCCACGGTTAGAAACAAGTGAATATCTCTCACAAGTGCTGAGATAAATTGCTATATGTCTCGATTAGTTGAGCCTATAAATAAGATTTGTCAATGTTGCAATCTTTTTTTGTAAAAAAGCCAGGAGTTAAGAGGCAAATTTGACCCCTCTAAACATGGCATGATCTCATTACAATATTAGTAAGTCAACCTACGATAAAGGTGAACCATGTACATTTCATTTGCGGTGAACTCGTTGCTCTAGTGTTAATTCTTTAAATTGAGTAGACATTGCATCTTTAGAAGTAAACGTTTCCCTTTAAATGAGGACTCCAGAGTTCATTCCCACTACTGATTTGCTAAAAATTTGTTCTTTCTTTCCAATTTCGTATGTTTCTGATCTCAGGGCATGGTAAACATTCTGTTACAAAGCTTGTCGGCTAAGAGATCAGATCTAATCACACTTAAGCCAGAAGCTCGAGACAAAAAATATGCGAACATAAGTTTGGTAAACCCTCGCGAACTGAGGGAAAATATCAATACCTTAATGCTGGTGGCAACACTTGTGACCACTGTGACATTCGCAGCTCGCTTCACAGTTCTTGGCGGATTGAACAGCTCAGACATGGCATCCAAGGATGACCGGGGCATGGCTATGATGCTGGACAATAAAATGTTCCATGACTTCGTGTTTTGCAACACCATCGCGATGTTCTGCTCAATGACCTCGGTCGTTTTCTTCATGTTGGCGTACCTGACCGAAGTCCACTTATCAATGCTTTTATCCCTGGTTGCAGGAATGCTACTAGCAATGTCACTCCCAGCAATGTCCTTAGCTTTCTTTATTGGTGTCACCTTGACCGTTGGCAAACTCCCTTGGCTTGCCAAGGAGATATCATTTGTCGGACATATTTTCATCATCATCATCATCATCACAGGTGCTCTAGTTCCGCCTATGGTTTTAAATTTAGTAGTCCATCCCTTCGTTATCCGCTGCCTTCGTCCTATCCGTCCTCTGGTATCCTGGTTTATTCTCGCTTGTCTTTGCTTTTTACGAGTTGAGACGACAATCGATGACTCGAAAGAAGACCAGACGGGGAGCAAGACCTCAGCTAGTCCGCCTCTGGATGGTGGCGGTGAAGATTGATTTGCGGAAACAAATATGTATTTGCCTTGGTGGACTTGGATCATTCTATGGTTGCTTTCCTATTGCATTACATTAATGACAACTGTTGAAGTATTTAAGTTGAACCATATCTTCCTTCAATAGCTCATATTATTAGAATAGTTGGATATAGTTTCACAACATTTTTGAGAAAAGTGAAAAGTCATAAACATTTTATTGATGTCAATTTAGTCATAAACATTTTATTAAAGTCAATTTAGTCCTAAACTTTTTAACTTTGTGTCAATTTAGTCTTAAAACTTTTGACCTAATGCCAATTCAGTCCTTTCAATTAATTTCAGCTGAATATTACTAACGTGGATATCAGTCGTTGGCCCTAACATTGATAACTTTTAATAATATTTTAATATTATTTTTCTGAATTATTTATATCTTTCCTTTTCTTTTTCTTTTTCTTTTTCTTTTCTTGCTGATTGGGCAACAAGGCGACGGTGAGCAAGGCTCACCTTTGCCAGATTTGGTGAGGGTCAAGCCTCGCCTAGCCATTGGCAAGGCTAGAGCCCTCACAAGCGCAACCTCGTAGCCTCCGATGATGGCTCAAGCCCTCACCAAGGGCTAGGTGAGGCTTGACCTCATTGGATCTGGTAAGGTCAAGCCTTGCCCATGGTCGCGAGGCTCGACCCTAGCCAAATATGGCGAGGGCAAGCCTCACCTGCCCCATGCAAGGTCATCCTCGTGTTTGCTGGAGAGGGTTCAAGCCTCGCCAGTGGCCAGTCACCGAGCTAGCGATAGGCTAGAGGAAGGAGGAGAAGAGGGGGGAAAGAAAAAAGAAAATAAACAAACAAATAAATAAATAATTCGGAAAAATATTAAAATATTGTTAAAAGTTATCAGTGTCAACATTGGTCACATGCCATTTCAACAGACTAGTGTCCATATTAGCAATATCCAATCAAAATTAGTTGGAATGATTAATTGACACCAAGTCAAAAGTTTTAGGACTAAATCGGCATTAAGTTAAAAAATTTATGACTAAATATCAAAGGTTAATGACTAAATTGGCATCAATAAAAGATCTAGGTGTCATGCCCCCGACCATCGAGCACGTGACAATCCCCTTTTCACTTGCAGTCATTGAAGTGCGACATTTTAGGATGCGTCACCGACCATTCTTTTTATCTTAGAAATATGCGCATGCGGAAATAAATATAAAACCCCGGTCAAACATCAATACTAGGGATAGTCAGAAAATAGACAATTCACAACGACCTCGTTTCATCCTAGTCCTATCATTAGGCGCTAATCCAATGGCCAACAAAATATATATATTAGGGCAAAAGGGTCAATCTACTTCTTCCCTTATCCTTAGGGTTCGAGATCCAATTAGTCCCAACAGCCAACAACTAAGCGCATCCAGCAGAGACTTGAAAATAGTTATACAATAACCAGTGAGATAAAATCTCAGTAAGTTATTATCCTAAACCTCAGTTAGGAAATTCGCTCATCCTGAGTGCAGCCTAATCATACAACCTATCAATAATGGCCAATCAAAAGCCAAACGACCACCGCTTTACTCTGTTTATAACGTGCAATGAAACCTCAATCAAATCTAATCACGGACAACTTTACTTCGTGGCTGCACATACCCTACACGATATTAATCACACGGGCTATACAAAGGCAAACCAATACTCACATAATTAGAATACCGCACATATAGCATTCCAAGTATATACTAGTCAAGCGTGTTTTAATCATTCACCCTATCATTTTTCCCCGATATCTAACATTTTACATGTTTAATACACGTATGAAGCCAGGCAATCATTATGCAGTAAACATATTCAATCACCTAGAACGCATAGTAATTATTAACTCCATACTCCGAGCCTCCATACATATCCAAATTACTACTTCCACTTAGAGCCAAATCCAAAATCCATCAGTAACGCATTTCTCGAAATTCATCGAGTATCCGAAATTTATTGGTCGCGTTTTCTCAAAATCCATCAGGTATCCGAAATCCATCAGTAATGTTTCCCCGAAATCCATCGAGTATCTGAAATCTATCAGTCACGCTTTCTGAAATCCATTGAGTATCCAAAATCTATTGGTAACGTTTTTTCCAAAATCCATTGAGTAATTGAAATCCATCAGTCGCATCTTCCAAAATCCATCGGATATCCAAAATTCATCGGTAACGTTTTCCCCAAAATCCATCGAGTATCCAAAATTTATTGGTCGCATCTTTCGAAATCAATCGGGTATCCAAAATCCATTGGTAACACTTTTCCCAAAATCCATCAAGTATCCAAAATCCATTGGTCGCGTCTTCCGACATCTATCGAGTATCCAAAATCCATTGGTAACGCTTTCTCTAAAATCCATCGAGTATCCGAAATCCATTGGTTACGTCTTCCTTTATGTGATCATACTAGCACATCAACCACTCATGCCAGTTTCCTCTTTCCTCATCAATCAATATAGGCGTGGTTGTCGCACATATCAAAATACCGCAACTTTCACACGTAAGGAAAATACAGTTAAATAATTACTTGTAATTACTTCAACACACAATCATATGAGTCAACCTGATTCTCAAGAAATGCATACTTCAATAAACGATCACGTATCTCCATTATTTAATCATAGCTAATTATTCCCATAAATAATTGACTACAACGAAATAACATAATCCATCTTAATATCCAGGAAAAATACTCCAGTTAATTATCCCAGTAAATCACTAGCTCTCACACGAAATAGTCATAACTATTTATCATCTCCACAAGTAATCACAATTAATTATTCCTCCAAAATAATTAATTATAAATAATTCATACTAATCATTCCTTAACCAAATTAATCAACCAAACATAGGATTAGTATAATAAAATAATGCTAATTATCATAATCCAATTTAATTAGCAACAAGCATGCTCAAGCCACCATTAGCTTATCATAATCTTATTTAAGGCATATAATACACAATCAAGCACAACTAATTTCCATTAGTCACTAATCACACTTAATACTAATAAAACTACTCTCTAATACGACATTATCTCCTAATTAAGGGATTAGGAAAACAACTCATTCTGACGACACGAATGCGACAGCGGCAAAGAGGAGAATGCCCAGTAGCCTCCGATGTGTCAAGGCGAGGTGGCACGGGACCGGATCTCGGCCAAGGGCAGTTGTCCACGTGACAAGAAGTCGAGAAACGGAGGAAACCAGGGCTGAGGCGGCACGGGCTGGCTGGTAGGCGGTCCGGCGACTCTGGACGGCGGCCAGCAGCTCGGGTGACCAGATCTGGTGGCTGCGAAAGGCAGTGAGGCCGCTGGTCGAGGTTTTGGCCGGAACCCGAGAGAGGGACGACGACGGCAGCGGCTGAGCTAGCCGGTGAGTTCTCCGACGAACGGACGCAACACGGCGGCAAGGAACCGCGGCGGCGTCTGGTCAAGCACAGAAGGAACGCAGCAACAGCTGCGGTGAGCGGAGGAGGAGGAAAAAAGGAGCGGCTGGCTTCGGCGCGGCTCCTCGCAGCTGATGGCACGGCGATGGACAACTCCGACTCGGCGAGAGGCAGCTGAGGTGGTGGTGGTTGCCGTCGACAGGGGCGGCAAAACAGAAACAGCAGCAACAGCAGTTCGGCCAAGAGAGCGAAGGAGGGGGAGCAGAACAGTGGCGCTTCGGGGTGGTGGTCGGCCGGGCGGCGAGACCAGCGGGCCGGCGGTGAGCTGGTGGAGTGACGGAGCTGCGGTGGCAGTCGGCGATGGCTGTGCAGAACAGAAAATGCAGCGGCAGCAACGGTCGGTTTCCGGCCCAAGGGGAAACCGAAGAACAAGAAGAAGCTCCTGTCGATCGCCACAGAGAGAGAGGTCAGTTTAAAAAAGTCAAACAAAAGAAAGAAATGGGGGAAAGGACAGGCAAGTTGGGGCAGGCGGCGGATGAGGAAATTGCAGAGGGAAGGGACGTGAGAGAAGGGGGGGCCGGAAAAGGAGGAAAAAGGGGGAGAGAGAGAAAAGTAAGGGACGCGCACGTGGGAGAGAGAAAGAGAAGAGGGAAGGAAAAATAACGGGATTTCGGGTCCCATTTTCAGCTTAGCGGTCCTACACCCGACATTCTGGGTACTCGAAAATTTCGAAAAATAATGAGGCCAACCTTCGATAATTTAATTCCAACGTCCAAAAAGTCCGGTATCTAAATTTGAATTAAAATGGGCTTTGCTATCATAACTCGCACCTTTATGATATGAGCACTTCAATAAGAACCGCATGAGAGCCAAATCTATTACTTCACACTCACTACATCGCACGTGCGTTATTACTGCTTGTTCTCGTATTCATAAGTACCCATTCATTCCCGCCCTAGGAAGCACCAGGTATCAAGGGCAATTAACCTTGATATTCTCCTGGGAAATATATACACCAAGGCTCGGTCTCACCCTAAGGATGACTTCTACTTATCAGTATTAATGCTATACTAATTAGTCTTACTAGGGGGTGATAATGGTCGGGACTCTTGCGTTTATCCCTTTTATTAGTAGGAATTCTGAGAGTCACCTGATGTCTCTTTTTGGTTATTCGATTATAAATCTGAATATTCTTAGTTTTGCTATACTTATAATCATATGCAGTCGTATAGTAATCTGTCTTATAGAGAACGGGTCTACCAACAACCGAGCAAAACCAAGCTATTTTGCTAATTAATTTCATTAAATTCACAATATCAGAGAATTTATTGCAAAAAAAGAGATGGCAATTTTCACTAAGCTTCATACAATCTTTACTATCGAGATATGAATTGAAGGCGAGCTTAATATCGTTATTGATGCTAATAAACGTCTTACCATTTACCAAGGGCATGAAAAGTAGCCTTTTCTATAAGTAATCATGTTTCTTCGTTTCTTTTCTCACCAAATTGAAATTTATTATTTGAAAGTCTTAATTCTCCGCCGAATAGAGGCATACTTTCTCCCTCTGTAAGGAAATTGCATGAAAGAAAATCGCGTCTTCCGTATCGACAGGAATCTTGATTTTAGATAACGATTCCTTTTTATAATTCAATAATAAGGTTTTTCTAATATCAAGACTTGACTTTTCAAGACAACGTATAGGAATGCCAATGAAAATATCACAACCTACCCTTTTATAGAAACATCCATACTTTCGAAAGTGAAAATCGAACTCGTTGAAGTAAAAGTTAGTAAGAGTCATAATGAGAGCGCCCACATGAATAAGACCAGTCTTATAACATGAAATAGGCCCACCCTCTGTCTCAAGGCAATTTATATTAAAAAATGTTCTTAAAAGATGGGTAATCTCGGGAGATGATATACGTTCACAGAGACGATAAAGGAGAAGTGTTCTATCTAATCTAGGTAAGAATTGGGATATATTGATATAACACCCCATACAACAATCGCCCAGCCCACAAATTCCGCTGATAAATTCACATAATATTACAACATCGTAAGCATTTTTATTCTCTACAGAGTAAGGAAGAAGATGATCATCATATTGAGGAGTTCTTCCTATACAATTCATATTCATCACCTTCTGAATAAGGAGAGAAAGTATTAAAGAGAAGTTTATCTTGGGGTGTAAGATAGACAGTTATGAGCTTATTTTTCTTACCGGAAAGAACACTTTCCTTTAACTTATCAGGAAGGGCGTGGAAAAAGTTATGATCCAGAGTCACTTCTTCTCCCATACCTTGAATACTATCCAAGTATAAAGATTGACTTTTAATACGTTCTTTAATTAAATGGACCGCGGACTCAAGCAATAACTCAGGGTCAATTATTTCCTCTTTGACTAATTTGTCATAAATTATGTCGAGACACTCGTAAAAGCAATTCAATTCTTCACCGGGTAAGAAAATATCCTTAGCCTTAGAACGGCTAAATAAAGAAATTAGACCATTAACCCATCCATTGTACTCCCCATTATGAAAACGCCTAACCCTAAAAGAAGTAGGATAAGGTATCATCCTACAAGTTTTTTGTGAGTCCAATTCAAACATTGTTTTTAATCTTACATAAAACCCAAGGTTGGGCATGATTTGAAGCACCATTCCTATTGTCCCTACCATTCCCCTAGTAAGACTAATTAGTATAGCATTAATACTGATAAGTAGAAGTCATCCTTAGGGTGAGACCGGGCCTTGGTGTATCTATTTCCCAGGAGAATATCAAGGTTAATTGCCCCTGATACCTGGTGCTTCGTAGGGCGGGAAAAATATTCAATTTTTTCCCTAAAGTGTGACATACTAACCTAAGGGTCTTTTTGTAAAAGACCCATGGTGGGGCCATTTCAGTTTTTAGAACCCTAAATGGAGTTCTCCAGATTACTAACTCTGGTGGGAAACAAACCTATCCTGAATAGGGAACCTGAAGGTTGGACTTACTATCCTATAGGCAGGGCGTATAATCCCTAGGTTTCATGCTCATCCTCCTAAACCCTTGCCCTACCTTCTTGCTCACCCTATAGTAAGGCTAATCATAAGTAGAAGCCATCCTAAGAGTGAGGCCGGGCTATTAGGTATATATATTATTTGGGTGTGGGAAATACATTATTTTTTTTCCCTTTCGTGTCTGCAGATACCTTATTTTTAGCTACTTAGAACCATTAGATGCTAGGCAAAGAACGAAAACTCCAACTCTTACATTCCCAGCTACTAAACTCAATAACCTCAAGAACTGATAATCCTGCTCATTGGGGTTAGCTTTTTGAAGTTCGGAGGCAACATCATTACAACTATCATAGCTAACAAAGGGTGTTATATCATAATAAGGGCCTCCACTTATACCAAGCGTTTCTTTGAGCCACATTTGATTTATACCCATATTATCCAAGATGGTATGATTAGCCTTACTATAGCGTGAGCAAGAAGGTTGGTGAGAAAAGAAACGAAGAAACACGATTACTTATAGAAAAGGCTACTTTTATTTTGATAAGGACGATTTCCTTTATTTTTGGAGTCGTTTACTACTTAGAATAGATAAAGAGACTCGCAGGGCTCCTTATTTGGGATTTTGGGGAGCCTCTCGGTATATGGATAGGCCAACGATCAGCAACGTAATAATTCGTTCGAAAGATCGTCGGAGCTAGCGATGACACTGTCAAGATACTCTCAATATCGATATTATAACGTTGAGGATAAATCCGTTGGGCTTTAATCATAACACCACCTAAGAGACGGATATCTTGCTTAATGTAATCTAACAATAAGTCTTTAAATTCCCTATACCTAAGAAGTTCCAACTTCAAATTCTCATGTTGGAAGGGAAGTTTTGGACCTAATTCAGGACATGAATTTTTGGCTTATGATGACAGGCTACCAGGAAGAAAATTTAAAGAATCTTTGAAAGTAAAGAGGAGTTTTTTACCATCGATAACTTATAAAGTAGATGGTTCCTAAACACAGATTTAATACGATACTTAATTCCTTTATTAACGAAATATTTGATTAAGAGAATACCATCAAATCGTCTTAAATTATGGAAGTAAACGGTTCAAATTCTTTTATTTTTCTCGTCAATAACTTTGTCATGCGTAATGCGTGGAAAATTTGTGCTCATTGCCATTCTCATCAAACAAAGATTCAAAGTCATGAATGCGTGAAATGCTAAGCTTTTTCTCATTTTGGAATTCTTATCAAGTTTAGTAAACGCATGCAGTATCAAAATGGTGTTGTTGACTTTTTTGAGCTAGGAAAAAAAAACCCAAGTAAATCTGGAACAAATCTAAATCGATCTTTCTTACACAAGAAGTATCAAAATGGAAATATATACATGTTTTAGACAAAATTAATATAATTGAAAGTTTTGTGACTAATTAGTCACCATACAATATGTTGAGAACCTTTTATATAATTTTCTCCACAAATTTGACCGATTGGAGCTTGTATTGTCCAGACTATGACCAAAGTTAAGAAAAACGTAGAGGAGACTGAACTACCAATTGTACAAATAAATATAACATAAAGATTCGGTTGTGCGCATTAAGATGCAATATCAGATAGTTATACATACGTATGTTTATTTTGAAGTTGGACTTTTGTCAAAGCACAAGTCTGTGCGGTCAGTAGCTAGTAGCGAATGGCCGGTCCAAGCGCTAAAACAACCTGCAAAAAGTCTATCGGGCTTTTTGTCGCTGATGGTTAAGTGAATGATTGATTACTCGTGAAAGTGATATTCATAGGGAAGAAGAAACATAATACAATCGACTATATCTCTCTCCGTCTTTGTCAAAGAAAACTTCATCTAACTAGATATTGAACTAGTATAATTTTTATGCGAATAATGACCATATTTTTTATTCACCAAGTGGAAGATTGGTCATAGGAAGTTTTCTCCAATCACCGCTGGAGGAAAACATTCCTATATTCAAGATTGATGCCTGATTATATATTGAAACACCATGAGTTTGATAAATAGAACCTATATGCTGTTGGAAATATGTATACATGCTAAGCGCATTCTGTGGGCTACTACATGGTGTACTTGTCTTTTATTTTAAGTTTCAATGAACCAATTTTGTCGACTGGTAACACTTTCCTCCAATCATAATTTTAATTAATAGGCCACAAGTAAAGGACATTAGCAACATGCAAATTTAACCGAAGTCAAATATGAGTGATGTTAACATTCGTGTGATCCATCAATAAAAGGTATGGCCAAAAAAAGTTCCATCCATCTAGAGTCGTAGAAAATATGGTCGTTTGTGTACATCAATTGCATTGCTTGTACTGGAATAAATAAATAAATATGGCAGAGGTGGAGCCAGCGCATGTTTCGTGGGGTGCCCCCGCTGAACTTGAAAATGCCTATAGTTATACCCATACAATTTTCAAATTATGGCAGTTTGACTATAACTTTTTTACATTATTTGACCCCACATAATTTGTGACCTTATTAGAATTAATATGCCTTAGTAACACACGGAAGTTTCTAAGAACTTTTACATCATGTGACAACGGTTGCTAACATACATTTTCATTACCAAACTCGACATTATTTTTGGGTGGCTTTTGGACTATCAGTGTTGGTTACATAATTATGTTGTGATTCAGTTTTATCATGTTTAAATTTGGTTTCTCACATTTACTTGAATCTAAGTTACAGTTATTGCACACGATATAAGCTCCAATGATATTCTTACATTACATTTTTGGCTTGTCAATCATGTGACTATAACTATGTTGTACATTAACTCAATTACATGTAAAAATTTTCTGTCGATAATTGACACAAATAGTAGTTGCGGATTGATCACATTATTGACACTTAAATTTTGACTAAATATTTAAAATTTAAATTGCATCGAAAATTAGGGATTCACTTGCCCTAACAAAAAAGGATTTTCGTATCACCTAAGTATTAATATTATCTGCATCTACTAAGTTTTATTTTCCAATTCATTTCCCTTATTTTACCCTATTTTCGGATAAATAATTTGTTTTAAAAAAAGTTGGGCTGGGGAAAGGGCGCTGGGTTTTCAACCCAGCCCCTTTTCTTTTCTCTAGCGCAGGCCCAAGGCCCACAGTGCGCCCAGCCTGCTCACCAGCCCCGGGGCCCGGCCTTCTTGTTCTTGTTCTTCGTCCTTCCTCCTGCATCTCATGCACGCGAAGGAAACCGTACAGAAGGAGAGTAGGGTAGCTGGCGACGGATGGGACGTGTCACTAATACCGAGCAGGCCTGGGCTAAACGTACCGCGGGGGCTTGACGCCGGTTCGGCCGAATCGGACCAAGGACCGGCGGTCGAAGCTCCTCCGTCGACAGGTCTCCTCGCCCTATATATAGAGGGGAAGTTCTTGAGAGAGGGATGAGCAGTTAAAGAGAGAAAAATTGAGAGACGGAGGTAGAGAGATCTCGAGAAAATATTGGGTATCACTCGGATTCCAGCGTGTCAAAATCCGACCCACTCACCGAGGGACACATGTCGTCTGAGCCCACGCTGGTACTCAGCCCTTATGCCACTGCTTGCGGGTGGTTTTCTGATTAGAAGGGCGGTTTCCAGCTATTTGCTTCCCCCTCCGAACAGTACCAGTCAAGTGAACTGCAGCCTAGTCAAATCAATTGGGCAGCTGCCCCTGTGTCTCTCTCCCTCCTCTTAGTTAATTTCAAATTAAAGAGAGGGGGAGGGAGAGGTTTTTTTACGCTGTTCTTCTCCGTCGACTCTCCCCTTCCCCCGCCCGACTTCGTTCTCCGACCAACGACGGACCCAGCCGTTTGACGAACCCCGCCGTCATTGGTGCCGCATCCGCCTAGTCCGCCCCACGACCAAACCACGCCAAACGCCGTCATCTTCGAACCCGTCTCTCTCGACTCGCTCTGTCTCGCACTCTCTGCCACCACCCGACTTCTGACGAACCTCGCCGCCGTTGGTGCCGCATCCGCCTGGTCCGCCCCACGACCAAACGATGCCAAACGCCCGTGAATCTTCGAACCCATCTCTCTCGACTCACTCTGTCTCGCACTCTCCGCCACCGCGCGACTTCGCAATTTCGCCTACGCCTCGGTACCGACTTTCTTTGCATTTACTTTAACATTGTGCAATTTTTTCCGTCGATTCTTATTTTAGGGTTTTGATGATTTATAGAATTCGTTGGACGAGTCCTTCGAGGAACCAAACCACGCCCAATGCCGCTGCGCATTCTCTCCGTCGTCTCTCTTGACTCGCTCTGTCTTGCCCTCTCAGCCGTTGCCTGCCAAACGACCATGCTAGCTCACGGCAGTGTGATCGGTTGTAAAGAACAAGGAAAATTGAATTTGTTCTATATATGTGATCAGCAACCATTTTTTGCATCTTTTTCAAACGACCGTGCTAGCTCACGGCAATGTGATCGGTTGCGGAGACCTTCACGTTCCAGGCAGAGATAAACCAGCTCCTGAGCTTGATCATCAACACCTTCTATAGCAACAAGGAGATCTTCCTCCGCGAGCTCATCAGCAACTCCTCTGATGTACGTCGCCTCTCTTTCTCTTTCGTTGAACTATTAGCTTGCGTGTTCCTCGCTGTACTGTCTGCACAATGAACTTGAGGGAACTAGAATGTTGTCTATTATAGCCGTGTGGAGAGGAATCGAAATTTGTTTGGTCTCCCTATATAGCGTGGTTTTGTTTCGACACTAGTAAAATGGCTTGCAGACTTAAAGATGATCTCTACGTTGCTTTTAGTCAGAGCAGTTGCGATTCTGGATTTGTGTTTGCTTGAATTAGACGTTCGATGTCTCGTGAAGACTAAGAGCGTCATCTATAGTAATTGAGTGGCTCTGCCCTCAGCATTGTCGAAAAATGATTGTGATCAAAATGCGATATTGTGACGCCAGGGATGATATACTGATTGTGCTCTCCGTTGGGATTGTGTCCTTTAGGCCTTGGACAAGATTAGATACCAAAGCCTCACGGATAAGAGCAAGCTCAATTCGCAGCCTGAGCTGTTTATTAGGCTGTTACCAGACAGATTTGTCGACCCAGTTAAATATAAAGCAGCTCATGTTTTATTTGTTTAGCATCAAACTTTCTGAGCTACATTCTGCAATTTGTATTGGAAGAGCATCAATTGATATTTTGCGAGCATCGTCTGTTTTAGGTCCTTACGGTGCATTGGATAATTTAGAGACATATATTCTACTTAGGTCATCATCAAACGTCTGTGTTGAGTTTTGGATCAATCTATGTCTTCACCAATCACTCCTTATATTAATCTAATTGTTCGTCTCTTACAGGTGTCAATGTTTAAAAAGAACTATGACCATTTAACAAAAGATGTATACTTTGGCAATTACAAAGATGCAACTCGCAGCAATTCAAATTACTTTCTGACTTATGGAAATGGGAAGGCTGCAGCCCGTATTCAAGATCATCTCCGTCCAAAGGTGCTCACAGATGAGCCACTTATTGCATAGTTCACTCACTTTCAAGTCTGGTCTCAATCCTAGTACAGACGAATCCTATAATGGTATGCATCATTTTTCTTTGGCCTGTCGGAGTCAAAAAATCCAGGATCTGGCATTGACGCATGTTCTCTTTCCTGGTTGCGTTGCAGGGTTCAAAAAAATACGAGAAACTAAAGAAATCAAGTGTTCCGTGACTTAATTCCCAAACGCACCCTGTATTGCTGATTCACAGAAAGGAAGGAACACACCATGGGAAGCAAAGACGCAAAGCTCCAACTTATTGTATGCAGAGAGCAACTAATAGAACACTGTACTATAATCCAATAAGGGACTCCCTTTTCCCCATGCTCTATTTAGCTAGCATTTCATGGATGGCAGTCCTGAATATACAAAACCAGTAGAGATTGCTGAACACATTTCTACAAGGACATGGTTAAAGCTGATGGAGTAAACTATGTAAACTTTTCTTTCATTCCTTGCATAAAATTTGGTGCGGATTAGTATAGTCACGACACTCTGACCTATGCTGCGAAGTAGAGAGACCATTTTGTGGGAAATGCCACACTTATGCAACGAATGCTAGGTAGATACGGTCAAATGTCAGTTCCATTATACATGGAGTTTTTCCTTTGCATATGTTTGAGAAACACAGCAGAATCATCACTCTACTCTAGGAAAACCAGCTAGAGAGTTAGGGAAATCTTGAAGGCACCAAAAATCATATGGATAAAAAGTGCAGCTAAGAAAATTGTCATTGGTCGGTTTTTGGAGCCATCCTATGTGCAATCCTAACATAATTAATCAAGAAGTTGTGGCCTCAATACAGTGCTCTGTATTTCTCCCATGCTTTGAGTTACCATCATTACGCACTCACTGTTTGAACAAGCTCATGTCCTTAGGACTCAGAATGCACTGAACTTTGTGTCTTACATTTCCTAGTCCAATTCACGCAACAATGAAACCTAAAGGAGAAGCTACCCTGAAATTTCAACGCAGAGAATGTTTGGCTTAAGTTCAAGACCAAACACGATGACAAGATTCGCCAAACCAAGTCATTTATACACTGCTGTTAGCACAAAACATCACTCTTTTTTTCAGCTCATAAACCCTTACCGATACAATAACATAAGAAACCATTTAGAACCGTTTTATCCATGATCACATTTCACACCCCTCTTCTATCTATGACACGGATACAAAACAGAGTTCACTTCCATATTGCGGAAGCTTAGTCTACTTCCTCCATCTTGCTCTCCTCCTCTTCCAAGGTGGGCATGTCGACATCATCACCATAAGTCTCATCTTCATCAATGCTCAGACCCAGCTTCAGCATTCTGCAGATCCTCGCCGCGAAAGTGTAGGGATCATCAAGACTGAACCCAGATGTTAAAAGAGCAGTCTCGAATAGCAACATCACCAAGTCCTTGACTGACTTGTCATTCTTATCAGCCTCAGCTCTCTTTCTCAGCTCCTCCATGATGCCATTGTCAGGGTTGATCTCCATTGTCTTCTTGCTTGACATGTAAGAGCTCATGCTGTTGTCCCTCAGAGCCTGAGCCTTCATGATTCTCTCCATATTTGGGGTCCATCCAAAATCTCCAGTCACCAAACAGCAGGGAGAATCCACAATTCTGTCCGATACCACCACTTTCTCAACTTTGTCTCCCAAAATGTCCTTCATTGTCTTGCACAAGTTCTCAAAAGACTTCTTTTTCTCCTCCTTTTTCTTCTTCTCCTCCTCACTTTCATCATCGAGTTTCAGCCCCTTTGGTTGTAGACACCAACTTCTTTCCATCATACTCCTTCAATTGTCCTATAGCATACTCATCAATTGCGTCCACCATGTAAAGCACCTCATAGCCATTCTTCTTGAGCCGTTCCAAGAATGGAGAGTTCTCAACCACCTTCTTGCTTTCACTAGTGATGTAGTAGATATCCTTCTGCCCTTCCTTCATCCTGGTGACATAATCCTTCAAATTCATCCTGGTAACATAATCCTTCAAACTTGTCATTTTGTCCCCACTCTTTGTCGAGTGGTACCGGAGGAGGTCTGCAAGTTTAGCCTTGTTCTGGCTGTCGTCATGTATACCCAATTTCAAATTCTTCGAGAACACCTCATAGAACTTCTTGCAGTCCTCCTTATTCTCTACAATCTCATTGAACATCTCAATGCACTTCTTGACAAGATTCTTCCTGATGACCTTCAGAATCTTGTTCTGTTGCAGCATCTCACGAGAAATGTTGAGGGGCAAGTCATCAGAATCAACAACTCCCTTCACAAATCCAAGATACTCCAGAATGAGCTCTTCATAGTTGTCCATACCTCCTAACATAGAGCTTTATGTTGTTCATCTTCTTGCGAGTATCAAAGAGGTCGAACGGAGCACGTTTTGGGACGAACAGAATAGCCTTGAATTCGAGCTGCCCCTCAACAGAGAAGTGCTTCACGGCAAGATGCTCTTCCCAATCATTGGTCAAGCTCTTGTAGAAGGAAGCATACTCTTGGTGATCTCCTCTGGCTTTCGCAGCCAGATGGGTTTCTGTTTGTTGATGAGCTGCCACTCATGAGAAACCTCCTCAATCTTTTTCTTCTTGGACTTCTTTTGTTCCTTCTCCTCATCGACATCCTCAATATCTCCTTCCTCTTCCTTCTTGGGCTCATCGTCTTCATCATCACTGATCTCTTTCTCAGTTGTCTTCTTAGTCCATAGATAGATGGGGTAGCTAATGAATTCAAAGTGCTTCTTCACAAGGTCCTTAATCCTTCTTTCTTCCAGGTACGCCAGCTTAGGAAAAGAGAGACGTGACGATGTTAGCACCATGTATCATAAAACAATAGCAAATTTCCTCTACCGATCCATAAAAGCAAACCCAAGGGAACTCACCTAGTCCTCCTTAAGGAAGAGGATGATCTTGGTCCCTCTGCCCAGTTGCTCCCCACTCACATCTCTCGTGACAGTGAAGGAACCACCAGCCTGGGACTCCCAGATATACTGCTCATCGCCATTGTGATTAGTAGTCACGATGACTTTCTCAGCCACCAAGTAGGCAGAATAGAAACCGACACCAAATTGGCCAATCATGCTCACATCAGCTCCAGCCTGCAATGCCTCCATGAATTCTTTGGTTCTCGACCTTGCAATCGTACCCAAGTTGTTCACAAGATCTGTCCAATTCATCTTAAATGTTAATATCTATTAATAGTCTCAAAACTCATATGAACTGAACGTAACAACTACTGCTGTTGCATGGGAACAGAGCCAAAAGATGCAAAAAAGAAGATTTATTAATCTCAGTAAACTAATTGCATTACCTACTTTAGTCATGCCGATGCCACTGTCAATGATCGAAAGGGTCTTGTTGGCCTTGTCTGGTAACAACCTAATAAACAGCTCAGGCTATGCATTGAGCTTGCTCTTATCCGTGAGGCTTTGGTATCTAATCTTGTCCAAGGCCTAGAGGACACAATCCCAACAGAGAGCACAATCAGTATATCATCCCTGGCGTCACAATATCGCATTTTGATCACAATCATTTTTCGACAATGCTGAGGGCAGAGCCACTCAATTACTATAGATGACGCTCTTAGTCTTCACGAGACATCGAACGTCTAATTCAAGCAAACACAAATCCAGAATCGCAACTGCTCTGACTAAAAGCAACGTAGAGATCATCTTTAAGTCTGCAAGCCATTTTACTAGTGCCGAAACAAAACCACGCTATATAGGGAGACCAAACAAATTTCGATTCCTCTCCACACGGCTATAACAGACAACATTCTAGTTCCCTCAAGTTCATTGTGCGGACAGTACAGCGAGGAACACGCAAGCTAATAGTTCAACGAAAGAGAAAGAGAGGCGACGTACATCAGAGGAGTTGCTGATGAGCTCGCGGAGGAAGATCTCCTTGTTGCTATAGAAGGTGTTGATGATCAAGCTCAGGAGCTGGTTTATCTCTGCCTGGAACGTGAATGTCTCCGCAACCAATCACATTGCCGTGAGCTAGCACGGTCGTTTGAAAAAGATGCAAAAAATGGTTGCTAATCACATATATAGAACAAATTCAATTTTCCTTGTTCTTTACAACCGATCACACTACCGTGAGCTAGCACGGTCGTTTGGCAAGCAACGGCTGAGAGGGCAAGACAGAGCGAGTCAAGAGAGACGACGGAGAGAATGCGCAGCGGCGTTGGGCGTGGTTTGGTTCCTCAAAGGACTCGTCCAACGAATTCTATAAATCATCAAAACCCTAAAATAAGAATCGACGGAAAAAATTGCACAATGTTAAAGTAAATGCAAAGAAAGTCGGTACCTTGGCGGAGGCGGAGGGGGAGGCGGAATTGCGAAGTCGCGCGGTGGCGGAGAGTGCGAGACAGAGCGAGTTGAGAGAGATGGGTTCGAAGATTCACGGGCGTTTGGCATCGTTTGGTCGTGGGGCGGACCAGGCAGATGCGGCACCAACGGCGACGGGGTTCGTCAGAAGTCGGGTGGTGGCAGAGAGTGCGAGATAGAGCGAGTCGAGAGAGACGTTCGAAGACGGCGGCGTTTGGCGTGGTTTGGTCGTGGGGCAGACTAGGCTGATGCGGCACCAACGGCAGCGGGGTTCGTCAAATGGCTGGGTCCGTCGTTGGTTGGAGAACGAAGTCGAGTGGGGGAAAGGGAGAGTCGACGGAGAAGAACAGCATAAAAAAAAACTCTCCCTCCCCCTCTCTTTAATTTGAAATTAACTAAAAGGAGGGAGAGAGATGCAGGGGCAGCTGCCCAATTGATTTGACTAGGCTACAGTTGACTTGACTGATACTGTTCGGAGGGGGAAGCAAATAGCTAGAAAACCGCCCTTATGATCAGAAAACCACCCGCGAGCAGTGGCATAAGGGCTGAGTACCAGCGTGGGCCCAGACGACACGTGTCACTCGGTGAGTGGGTCGGATTTTGACATGCTGGAATCCGAGTGATACCCAATATTTTCTCGAGAGATCTGCGAGTGAGAGGTCGAGGAGAGAGAAATCACAAGTTAGAGTAGACAGAGAGCTCAGAGAGTGAGATCTAAGTGAGCGAGGTTCGAGAGGGTGAGATCCGAGAGCTCTGAGTACAGAGACAACGCCACTGAGAGAGTCGCCGTTGGCCCCCGCTTCCGAACCAAAACCGACGATTCGCTGCCGCTCCTTGCCCACTTCGAAGCCGCGGTAGGTCCCTGTTCGGGCGGTCTTGGTTTTTTCCAGATACGGGGTCCGCTTCCCGAGGATCCCGGCTCGGAGGCGAGCGAGGCGGACGGACGTAGCCCGATCTATGGAGCTCGTCCGCCGTCCGACGCTGCCGAGCCAGGTAAGGAACTCCAACAGCGGCCCCCTTTACCTTCTTTTTGTGCTCTGTTTCGGGCGCAGAGCAGTAGATCTACTGGTTGACAAGATTACAGAGTTGTTGAGGCCAGATTGGGTGGTGAAATTTAACACAGCCCGTGAAGGCAAAACGCGTGACGATTGACAAGCCAATGCAGCATTCATTTAGAAACCAGATTTTGTTAATCACTTTTAAGTTTATCTACGGGGCTTCAATTTGTATTTTTTTAGGAGATAACAGTGGGTCTTAGGAGGCCGAGAGTTGCATATGAGATCTAGCCCGTGTTTGTCTTTCACAAAAACTCGAAATTCTCTGTTCTGATGTCATAAGAATTTATAGAGGAGCATTATTAGCTATTATAAATAAATGTTTAAATAATTAGATGAATGCATTATTTAATACTTAATTGATATAACGTCTCCTTCACGACCCGTGTTCCCTTTCAACAACTACATTACTTGTACAGCTTGAGCCCAATGGACGGAGAGCTATCGATAGAAGTCAAGGACAGTGGAATGAACAACTTGATCGCGGAGGAGGTCAAGAAGGATAAAAGAGGACCTTCCATGGAAGTGTCAGAGGATGAAATGGATTCTTCAAAGGAAGAAGAAATCTGGAGAGGTCGACGGGACAGAATGAATAATGCCATGACTGCTTCGCGAGCCGTGGCTGGACAAGATCCAGCAGAAACGTATGCAGCTGCTTGCAGACTGACGAACGTCATCAATAACGCCGATATTGAAGAGTTCATTTCTGAGATCGAAAGTTTTGCTGATCGAACTGATTTGTTTGCTGTTTTAAAAACCATGTGGCCAAGCAACGGTTCAGTGCTCCACTGTGCGGCAATTGCCCGCAAGGATGATATCCTAAGGCTCCTGATTAACTCTGTTGGTGAACACCTCATAGATGCCCAAGATGAATGGGGAAATACCCCACTCCACATGGTCGCTACGTTGGGGGGATCTACTAGAGCTGCTGAGATGTTGATTCGCCGGGCAAGAGACCTCCCCAACGTCGAGGACAAGAACCGCCTCCTGAGGATAAAGAACAAACAAGGAAACACCGCTTTGCACAGGGCCGTGATCAATCGTCACACCGACTTGGTGCGCTATTTGTTGAGCGAAGATTTGGAGCCCGTGTACTGGAAGAACGCGGCTCACAGATCTCCCTTGTATGAAGCCATCATGATCAACGACTCCATATTACAGGAGGTTTTATTTTCGCTGCCGTTGGAACCATCAAGGATAAAAGGCTTGCCACCCATTCATGGTGCCATTGCATATGAGAAACGCGGTATGTACTTTAATTTACTTATGTAGGAAAATATTTATTTATGTGTAGACTGATTTGTTCCTAATCTTTTTAATATTTTTTGTGCTTTACCCGAACCCCTTACCAGTTTTTACTTAAAACTCCCTACTCCGCTTGTTAAAGTGGTTGGATACCCATCGGTTAGCCACATAAATATTACAAATACATCCATTTCACTGAAAACTCGTGTTGTTGATCTTTGATTAGAAAAAGCTGTAAAGTGCAAATATTTAAGATCGACGACCATAAAAATCACGCCATGTTTGAAGCGAATAAGAGCTATGAACCAAAATGAACAAATGAAGGTTTAGTGCATGAATAATAAACTAGTGGCAAACCTGTAGGCTGCACGGGCGTGATTTTTTTCGTTGGAAAAAGAGAAGTGAAGGTTCCGTCATAATTTGTTTCTGACAAACAGTCATTAGGTATTTAAGAAATTAAGAAAAAGTGGATCTAAATAAAGAAAGAAAGTTTTTGATTTTAAAAAATAAATAAATACAGTTATCATAATCTTTGTAGAAAAAGCCAATACCGTAATCTAGCCTAAATTATCTTGACCATTAATAATATCGAGATGAAATTCATCAAACACGCAATAATTAATTATGTGGAATTTTTTGGCTGCTAATGTCATGGATCCAAAGTTCACAACTTGAAAAGTGCAGCTAACATTCATTGATAATAAGATTGCTAGATTGCATTAAGGTGTTACAATCATATATATTAAATAGAAAGAATTATCCAAAAAGTCTCAAATCTATTGGACGGCTATCAATTCAGTTCTAAATCTTTCAATTATGCTAATTCAATTCTAAATATTTTGATGATTTGCTAATTTAGTCTTAAAACTTTTAAAAATTTGCAAATGTAGTTATTTCGATCAATTTTTGCTAGAAATAACTGACGTGGCAGTCTAGTATGAAAAGATCATTTTCTTGATCTTCCCCTAAGTTGCCTTATATCTGCCGACTCTATAGATACTTCATGGCGTGGAAATGCCATATAAATTGCTATGTCATTTGGTAAGATTTTTATAGTAAAATCTTAAGTACATGTCAATGTCATTAACTAGTTTCGGCATTGCAATCTAATCTGCCATTGTCAACTATCAATACTAGTAGCGATTAAGGTTACGTCAAAGATGTCCTCATTTCAAAATGGGTTTAAGTATATCAAGAACAACCAAGCCCCAACCACCCTAATTTGGAGCTCCTGATCCCAGATTTATTCACCTTGATACTCGAGAAGAACATGAAGCTATTTGCAATGACCGACTCCAGAGGTGGCAATATATTCCATTTAGCAGCTTACCTAAATGTAGCGTGGGTATTCGAATTCTTACGATCGGAAACTGAACATTTGGCCCGTGAATGGGACATGAATGGAGATCTTCCCATTCATACTGCGAGCAAGATGGGTTATGTGGAACTTATCGAGAAGCTAAAAAGAGTATCCCCTGCACTAAATGGGCGAGGGCAAACGATTCTTCATGTCGCTGCAAAATATGGGAGAGCCTCTGTAGTGAAATATATACTCAGAGATCCAGAACTAGGGTGGTTGTTAAATGCAATAGATGATGCTGGAGATACAGCTTTGCACTTGACTGCGATGCATTCACAACCTGCTGCTTTGATTCATCTTGTGCGGAGTGAAGGAATTCAACTCTGCAGTTACAACAACAAATGCCTCACTGCTTTTGACATTGCTCGAGGAATCGTGATAATGGGGTCGACGAATCGACAGGTAGGTAAAATGAACAGTCACTATTTTATTTATCAACTAACTAGAGATTTCGTAGACTAATACATTATTTAAGGCATATCTTGTATTCAAATCATTATGTCTCCCAGCCAACTGGATAGGTGAAGTATTCATCAAATTTCTAGAATAGCTAAGATTCCTCTCCGATAAATGTTCTACATGTCTCTGATTTAGTCTTAATAGGAGGTAGTTAAAGTTTGTAATCATGAGTTTCGCTGTAGTTAGTAACAAGTAATGTGTCTTTGATAATACGGAGATAACAATTTATATATTTCGTTTAATTGAGCCTATGAATACGGTCATGAATAAAAGGCAGGGTTTGTCAAGGTTGCAATCTGTTTTTCATAAAAAGCCAGGGGTCAACGTGGCGAGTTTGACTACTCCATATGTAGCACAATCTCATGACATTATTAGTATGTCGACCTATGAAACGATGGACCACATACATTTCATATATGCCTCTTTTCTCACCTAAAACCAACTTGGTACTTTCGTGTTAATACATCCAAAAGAGTTGAAACTGCATCTTTAGAAGTAAAAGTTTCCAGAGTCCATTCCCATTATCAATATGGTATAAGTTTGTTCTTTTTGCCTTTTCACATGCTTCTGGTCTCAGCAATTGGCATTCCTGGCGTTGGCTTGCTCGATGGGGGGAAAAGTTCCTGTAAGCAGAGACTTACTCTTACTTAGGCCGGAAGCTCGAGATAAAGAGTTTGCATCATTAGTCCGCTCGCGCAAGGACAAGCCAAACAGGAACATCATCGAGGATTGCATCAATTCTCGTATGGTGGTGGCAACGCTGGTGACCACAGTGACTTTTGCAGCTGGTTTTACAGTTCCTGGAGGATTGAACAGCTCGGACACAGCCTCTAAAGATGACCGGGGCATGGCTACGATGCTGGACAAGGGAATGTTCCAGGCTTTTGCGATTTGCAACACCATTGCGATGTTCTGCTCAATGATCGTGGTCGTCGACCTCATCTGGATGTGGCTAGCTAATGTCGACATTGCAGTAGCTGCACTCGAGCGCACAAATCTACCGTTAAAAATTGCACTCCCGGCGATGTCCATTGCTTTCTTAACTGGTGTCACCTTGACCGCTGGCAAACTCCCGTGGCTTGCTAACACCATATTTTACTTGGGACTGCTTTTCCTCCTCATTATCTCAGGTGTTAAATTGTTAGAGTACCCTCCCTACTTTATCTACTTTATGTTCTGCTATGCTCCTATCCGTCGTCTGGCATTCTGGTTTATTCAGGCTTACATTTATTTGTGGAGAGTTGAGACGTACATTTATGATGACGCGGAAGATAACAGAAGGGCGAAGGAGACCTTCGCCAGTCCGCCTGCGAATGATGCTGGTAAAGTGAAGACCGATGACTCAGCGAAAGCGAACTGCGGGGATGCACCACATCCTCCAAGTCAGTGATTTCAATTGTTCATTCCATACTATCTGTAATATGTAGTAATAATATATGTTTTCCTGGGTGAATGTGACTCACTTTACAGCCGCTTTCCTATTATGTCAGATCAAAGGTGATTGTTAATGTATGTTAAATAAACTACTTGTTCCTCTAATGACTTAACTTATTAGAATTGTTGGATATAATTCCATCAAATTTCACAGGTTATTAAAGCAAAGGTTCTGAGTTCAAACATTTTCAAGTCTTATTTGCCTCATCTATTATATGTTCTCATGTTTCAATCTTAGAGCAAATTAAGTTTACAAGTGAAGATAAGTATAATAATATTTGTATAATAATATTTACATTAAATCTCGCATTCGTTTAATAGTTTAAATTTTTAGAACAATTAATTATAGCTTCTTGAAAATTCATAATGATACACACATCTTGGAATTTAAATGGATGAATGGCTCATTTCATCTGTTTCATCACTCTAGAATTAGCTCTGAACGCGTAGAAGCTTGTGGGTTTATGTAGTCATTTGTCTAGAGTGCCCAAGGACAGATTTACCTTGGACCTGTCCAATTTATAACACTCTCAAGTCACGACATCCTAGGCACTCACTCACATATCCTGTGTGTAAAAAAATAAATGATTCTAATCACCTACTCTCTAAGTCGAGCATTTGGCAAAGAAAGCCAAATAAAAAAACATTCAAATATCTCTCTTCACTCCTCACAAAAAAATCGAATTATGCCTCAAGTATTTACATGGCTTTCATTTCCCCTATTCTCTCCTAGGCGCCCAATTTCTATGGATGCAAATGATGTGTTTGATCCGTATCAAGGTATAAACTAGTGAGCAGCGGATGCAAAAGTCTAGTCAAGGGACGAAACAAAAAGGAACTGCAATACCTAACTCAAGGTGAATAGTTGAAAAGTAACTAGATATATGATTTTCCTCCTCTGATCTCTGCATTTATTTCAATGCTGGTTGGTATTGACATGTGGAATAGAACTCTCAAATTATTTTAGATTTATTTGATAGTAAACATAGATAATTACAAAAAAGAAGAAGAAGTTATAAACATATTGTACAAATATCAATTTAGTTATAAATTTTTTAAATTGATCAATTTAATTTTAAACGTTTTAACGATTTGCCAATGTAGGCATTTTAATTAACTTTGGCTGAATATTGCTAAAATGAATGTCAGCTGTCTTATGGCACATAGCCGTTGCTAAGGTGGACAATCTTTGCAAATTTTTAAAATAATTCTGATTTTTTTATATGTTTTTATTTTTTTTCCTTTCCTTTTTCTTATTTGCCTTCGGTGGCCATCCGCTAGTCCACGGCCTCAGTGATTGCTGGCAAGGGCTAGAATGCCCTCACTTGGTCTAGATATGGTGAAGACATTGCAGTCCTCACTTATATCAGGTGGATTCGTTGAGGCCACAAGCCAGCGGAAGGACCAAAAAAAAGTGAAAAAAAGAAAAAGGAAAGAAAAAAGGAAAAAAAGGAAAAAAATTACAAAAATTATTCATATTTGCATGGGTATCCACGTCAATAATACCAAAATTGATAGGAAGAACTATATTGGCAAGATGTCCAAATATTTAAGACAAAATTAGCCAAATTAAAAAATTTAGAAATAAATTGTTAGCTTTGAATATTTTTTCTAATTTTTAACAAATCTTCTAAATCAAATAATGAGGTTAGGACTATGAAAATTTGCAGTACAAATGCGACAAATACAAAATCAATCATCTATCGACTTCTCGATGCTCAGTTCCTCGTGAAATTATTGATGAACTACTAAGCTGAGGCAAGCCCAAACAAGTCGGGCCAGAACTTTTAGTCCTTTTGGCCAAAAAGTCTCAGCCAATCTCATAGCCATTCATGCCAGACGACCATAACATTAGTGATTATGGGACCATTTTTCTCCGTATGGTCAAGATGACTGGACTTTTAGTAAAAGGATCAGTAATCTTGCACAAGATCACGAGTTCTCTTGATTTATGGGACCCTACTGAATCTCACGCTCCCTGCTTATATCCGGTGTGCTTGCATGTTGACCGAACAAATGAGTAAGATATTCAGCGGCAATTTTCTCCTTGCTCAGTATCTTCCTGGACAAATCTTGTATGATTGATCTTCAAACTTGTCTTGCATGTCGAGCCAGTTCGAAACACAATTCTATGATAATGCTTATTACTACTATGTGGGCTTATTACTATTGAATGATAATGTTTTTAATATGCATATCAATAATATTTTTGTTTAAGGGTCCAGCTCAATCCCTAATTTTTTTTATGAAATAAATGAGTAAATGGGTCCCTGAAATTTGTGTGTCAATAGTGCTTCTCTCCCTTTTTATCCTATCAACAAGTAGTAACATAAGATATCCTGAGGATGAAAACATATATATTCATATAAAAGAGTCTTACACCAAGCATATTCCAGCAAACTAAATGTAACGGAAAGTGAACATTCACCAAAGGGATCACAAACGCCGATTTCATTCATTAAAAACCTCTGGATTCGGCGCCACACCTGCGACCTTAGCGTTGACACTCTTCGGTACACCATCGTTGGCCGCATCTGGAGGATTGTTGCCCTTCAGAATGTTTTAGCCTGCCGCAAGCTCTGGATTATTGCTGTTCGCTTAGAGTTCCCCTTCACTATTGTTTGCCTCATCGGGGAGCTCTGCTGCTTCTCTGTTCGGTACGCTTGTGCCTTCTTCCAATGCGAGCGCAAGTTCGTCCTTGTTTGGGACACCTACCCCTACGCCTCGAGTGAGGTCTAGTTCGCTAGCCCGTGCCTATGCTTTGAGCTCGGTTGAGCTTCGAGATCAGCTGAGCTTCGGTGGACGAAGTTGGCGTAGAGGATGGCGAGGTTGTCGAAGATGGCGACGGTGGCGGTAGTGCAGAGGAGGAAGGAGCGGTGGGTGAAGGTGGAGAGGCGGGTGGGGGGAGAAGGAAAAAAGAAAACGAAAAAAAATAGAGAATGGAAAAGAAAGAAAGAAATAAAAATAAAATAAAAGATATTCTAAATTTTGATTATTTTTTAATTTTTAAGATAAAGCCATAAAATTGAAATCTTTTTCCAAATAAAATCCAAATATCAAAAAACGGTTTTCATCATTTATCATCAAATAAATAAATAAAACTGTCCATTTTCTGAAAAATGATTTCCTTAAAAGCATCTCCTTAGCGTCGCGCTTTTGTCACCACTTTAATTTTCAGCTAAAACACTTCTCAGAGTGCATTGGTCTGACCATTTTACCATTTATGGTTCCCACCTTTACGCAATCGAGAGCTAGTGCGCATTGGGTTTCATCCTTTCTTTTTATGCGGGTCCAATTTCCTTCATCTTCTTCTTTCTCTCTTCCTCTTTTGCAGGTTATTATCTTCCTTCCATGCTTTTTGTAAGACGTGGTATCCTCGGGAGGAGTTGAGGAGGACGCAGATGGTAATATTGTCAGGTTTGTGAGGCCACAACCAGCTTGAGTTGGCGAGGCTCCTCGCTGGAGATCCCCGTCGGAGATCCTCTTGGGTGGCGTCTGCTTTGACCTCTCCGATGTGCCGGTCTGCGATCCGCTAGCTCTGCTATGGTACAGCCCCGAGGGCGGTGACTTGGAGGAGTAGAGCCGCTTCTCCAGCGACATCCAACTCTCCGCCTAGATTGGCACCCAAACCGAAGACGCATTCTCTGAAGCGTGGAGCTCGGATGCGCTGTAAAAAATTGAACCGAACTGAACCGATAAGAGACCGTCCCAAACTGAACCGAAACCGTCCCGAACCGAACCGAAAATACGGTTCGGTTCGGGACGGTTTTTCGATTTTCCTATTTTTGCTTTGTTTATTGAAATTTAAGTAAAAAAGAGATGATAAAGAAAAGAGATTATTCAATTTTTATTAAGAATTCCAATTCGGTTCGGTTAACCGAACCAAACCGAAAACCGAACCGAACCGAAAAGGTTAACGGTTATTTTTCGGTTAACCGAACTGAAACCGAACCGAAACGAAAACATACGAAATTTCGGTTCGGTTCGGTTTTATATTTCGGTTCGGTTTTTGACACCCCTAAGGCTCACGCGCTCTAAGGTCTTCCAAACTTCGAAGCTGTGGTACCTGCGGGCGATGATGATCGAAACTCATGACCTCCACATAGCTTTGAATCTGCCAATTTCTAGACAATGCATTTTCGGGTGAAGTCCAAAGAACAAAGCTGTGTAGGTCTCGGCCCAAAGTGGACAATATTATACAGTGATAGGTCCAAGTCTTTATAAATGGTATCAAAACCGACTCCCGACCACATGTGGGGCCACAAGATAGCCATGGAGGTGGGTTATGTGCCTAGCGAAGACGCTATTCCCAAAGAGGGGAGAATGCAACGACCCAGGCAACGATGTGCGAGGCAGAGTCCGCGGACGTGCGTAGAGAGGGGCGTGTCTCTTATCCCACATCGCCTAGGGGGAGTCCTGGGTTAATTGATAAGGTTTGGATTTTGTATCCTGTGTAACGCGTTTAACAGCATAATGGTTTCCGCTATGCTATTCTGAAAACAAAGCCTTGTGGGCCCCAGGTGGGAATGGCCATGGAGGTGGGTCTCGACATGCCTGTGGTTGCCAAAGAGGACAATATTGTGTTGGGCCCATTTCCCTAGACAACGCATTTTTGGGCGAAATCTAGAGATTAAAACCGTGTGGGCTTCGACTCAAAGCAGACAATATTACACAGTGATAGGCCCGGTCCTTACACTATCTCTTATGTAGTAACCGCAAAAAATGTTAGTAGAGACGCACTAGCAAGAGAGAAAGAGAAAGCAAAAAATCTGTTGTTTGGATTGTTAACCGCTCGGTAGAGACACACTAGCGGACAATATTACATAGTTCAAGTTTTTTCACGGTTTGGTTGTCGTTCCATGAATCTTGACATGATACTTGCATCATGCCGCATGCTTTGTCAATTGAATGGATGAGTGGCTCATTTCATCCATTTCACCACTCTAGAATCAAATTATTAGCTTTGAACATGTAGAAGCTCGTGGTTCATGAAATCATTTGTCTCATGCGGCCATGGACGATTTACCTAGACTAATCCGACGTGTGGCACTCTCAAGTCATGACATACTGGGCACTCACTCCCATGTCCCATGTGTGAAAGAAAATGACTTTGAATAACCTATTCTGTGCGTAGAGCTTTTGGCGAAGAAATCCAGAAAAAAAAAAATTGAAAACTTTCTCATCACTCCTCACAAAAATATTGAATTTTAGCCCACTCTTTACACCCCTATAATATGCTTATTCCTCTCCTTCCCAAACAAACCATGAGGGACGTCCGCATAGCGGAACTGGAATGAACTCGATGAGTGTTTAAAGACTAAACCTTTTGTGCATATATGCGATCGACAACAGATCGACTTCTTAATTTAGTTTTGGAGGGATGTTGAAAAAATTCTGCTCGCAGTCTATTGAAACCCTAAATTGAACGGCATAAACATGCTTTTCATTGCTGTTGCTAGTTTGCAATGAGAGTGGTCATATTATGTGATCCACAGAATTGAATATTGGCAATTGGCGCTCAATTCCCATGCACACAAATGAGTTTGGAGTTCCATTCATGTCGAGGTATATAATCTAGTGAGCAGCAGGCGCAAAAAATCTAGTCAGGGGGTGCCGAACAGGAATTGCCAATACCTGAGGAAGAGGGGAAATTGTGGAAAAGAAACCAGGTATGTACTTTTCCTTCTCTGACTTCTGTTTTTCTTTCAATGGTGGTTGGTATTGACGTGTAGAATGGAACTCTGATGTTATTCTCGTCCAATTTATTTGATAGTAAACGTCGGGAAAATCTATCCGTACATCTCACGCGCAAATATGTCGATTTATGTTCCTTTCTCTGTCCATAAGATAGTAAGGACATTGACCCGCAGTGCCATTGTCTTCCTGTCTTTGGTAAAGAGGGAGCACCGTGGCTTGGGCCCATTCCACGGATGAATATTAGCTATCCCTAAGATGTGCCTTCGTCTATCGCCGTCTCTATTGTGTGCTCCGCTTCCCACTGTGAGATTGGGTAGAAATCACTATTGACTATTCTAAAAGTTTAAGCCGGTAGATGAAGGTGTGGTTTATTATTGAGATATTCCAACACCCATTGCGTCCAAGCCGAGCCCAACCTCCATGCCTTTGCTTCACTTTTGGCCTTTTGAGCACGCAGCAGTCAGCCTGTCCTGGCAGCTCGTCCATGGCCATCTCAGATATCAGCCTCACCATTAAGGCTCACGGCGATAGACCAGCTGCGGCATGGTTATGGATTCGGAATCTTGACGCCCTCCATGGCCAGAGACGCAAAGCCTCCCAATCTAATGGCACACCTCTAGATCTAGACTAGTGGCGTCCCCTATCGAGGTAGAGCTTGACGCCGCCTCGAGCTCTGCCCACCGCGACGAGCTCGATGGTGGCATGGCGCTCAAACAAAGACACAAACGGTTTTAAAGAGAGAGAGGGAGGGAGGGACATAGAGAGACGGGCGCTACGGGTACAAAGGCGGAGGGAGGAAACTCTCCACTGAACACGCGGTAGAGGTGAGGCTGCGGATGTTGATAGTGGCGGCGAATTCTTTACACACGCGCACGCATACATACATACACGCACGCGGATGTATGTATGTATAAGCATTACGTGTCAACCTTCCATTCGTCGTCTAGCCCCACCGAGAGTATAAAAGCTGCACAGTTCGAAAGAAAAGGCCTAATTTCACAAATGCATGCAAATCATTTCATGTACGTGAATAAATTAGGGCTCTCTGGAGAGTAGAATCTAAGGCCAAACTTCCATTTAGTTAGGCTCGGGATTGCTTAAACATGAAATTTGTATCCTCGGATTAAGAATTTGACAACGAATTAAGTGACAACCTCATGAGTTGATTAATGGTAGAGTAGATGGAAGAATGAAGTTATTCCATGAAAATGATTGCCATTTAACCGGTCTAATCAAAGCTTTTTTTTCTAGGTCCATGTTCGAAAACCTTTCGTGTTCCATCAACATAGATAATTTGGGATATAGATAATTTGGAATAGAATGATCTAGCATCAGGAAATGTAAGACCCCTTGCCTCTATTTTCTTGTATGAACAATCGAGATCTTATATAAGAAAAAATGGGAAAAAGTGTCAGAAAAGTCCTAAATTTTTTACATTGATGTTAATTTAGTCCTAAATCTTTTATTGTACCAGTTTAGTTCTAAACATTTTGACTTGGTACTAATTTAGTCTCAAATATTTAATTAGTATCAATTTAGTCCTAAAACTTTTAACCTAATACCTATTAGGTTCTTCCAGTTAATTTTGATTGGATTTTGCTGACGTGAACGCCAGTTGGCTGATATGACGTGACTAATGCTAACGTGAACAATTTTTAGTAATATTTTAATATTTTTCAAATTATTTTCTTTTCTTTTCTTTTTTTTTCCTTGTTCTCCACCTTCCTCCAGGCGATTGCCGTCTAGGTGATCACCCAGAGGCGGGTGGTCGGTGAGGTTGAGGTCGACCTCGCCGACCATTGGCAAGGCTTGAGCCCTCGCTAGCACTGCGAGGATGGGCGAGGCTTGCCCTTGCTAGATCTGGCAAGGGTTGAACCTCGTCGACCATGGTCTAGTGAGATCAAGCATCATCAACCATGGGTGAGACCTAACCTCACCAGATTCGGCAAAGTTGAGCTTCGCTCAGCCCCTAGCAAGGGCTCGAGTCATTGCCAAAGGTTGTGAGGTTGAGCTTGTGATGGCTTGAGTCCTTGCCAGGGGCTGGGTGAGCCTTTGCTTGCCCAGCACAAGGTCGTCCTAGGCATGCTGGAGGTCAGCGAGGTCGTCAACCTTGGCCTTTGGCCGATCAATTGGCGACTGGCTGGAGGAAGAAGGAGAATAGGGGGAAAAAAAGAGAAAGAAAAGGAAAAGGAAAAAGGAAAGGAAAAAGGAAATAAAATAAATAAATAAATTGGAAAATATTACAATATTATTAAAAGGTGTCAATGTCAACACGATCGTATCATGTCAGTCGACCTATATCCACATTAGCAAAATCCAGCCAAAATTAGCAGGAAAGACCGAATTGGCACTAAATAAAAGTTTTAGGATTAAATTGGAACCAAGTCTAAAAGTTTAGGACTGAATCGGCATCAATTAAAGGTTTAGGACTAAATTAGCATTAAATCAAAATATTTATGATTAAATTGGCACAAATAAAAGATTTAGGACTAAATTGACACAAATACAAAATATTTAGAATTTTTCTGACATTTCTCTAGAGAAAATGAGGAAACTCTACTCTTTTTTGACAAAATTTATTCAATTGATATCATCTACCAATTCAACATAGATTACAAATATCGTATCAGATCATACAATGAAGAAACTAAATTTGTTCCCTAATCAAACAAATTCTTCGGAAAAAACTTCAATAGCTTCATGACGTTGATCTCCCTCCCTAGATTTCAAAATGGGTAAAAGCTTCTTCCAAAACATATGGTTTTTCAAGATGTGAGTGATGTTATTTATTTAGTTAATTCATTGTCTATGTTCCATCAGCTACGAAATTCATGTTGATGGTCTATGTCTTATTTTTGATTTCCTCTATGCTCATTTTAATATATTTGGGCGGCGGAAAAAGGTGCCACCAAGCCATCATCACATTCATGCAAGAGCCTACCTAAGCTTGTTCCCTCAGTGACTGCTTGCCAATTGGATGATACCACGTGGGTAGCCACACACCGACCACATGGAAAGGAGATGTTCCCTTTTTCTCTTTCTTGATGAGATCAGATGGTAGATAGTACGAATCTTGCTACAGTAGTACATAGCGTAACAATTCAATAAAAAAAAAAAGTTTCGAAATTTAAGTGCAGTAAATTTGATAAAAAATGCACATTGTGCAAGCCGTGTGATTGGTTGGTTAGCCGTCTCGGTTGTGTGATTGATACATAACATACTTTTTTATTTTTCATTGGGTCCTATAGACCCGCAAAAGAACTGATCTTTTGCATTGAAGTCACGCAAAGAATTTGATCCGTTGAAGTGACTCAACACTAAAAGGAACCATGTACAAGAATTTTTCTTCTTTTTTTTGTCAGAACCATGTACAAGAATTTATTCACCATGAAGTTGAGCCATTCAATGTATTATAAAATGGCAACCCAACTGGCCACTTCAGTTCACCTTTGCTTGCACAAATGAGTAGGGTGCGGAGTTGCAATTAGTGAATGTTGAACCACTCTCGACGTTGCCTTTAGATCGTTGGAGAAGCAAGTTTTCGTAATGGAAGGTAATGTATTTTCTTAAAATGATTGAGATTTCCTCTTCCTTTTTATTTTGTAAATTGTCTAATATTTCCTTTGTTAATGTTAATCGTCTTCAATCTTGATGTTGGATCACACACTTTTTCGTTATATTCTTTCTTGATTGGTTCACTCTATTCCATGATGTTCCTAGCATATCAATGTAATAGGTTTTGTTTCCTGCTGCAGTAGGACTACCACTTTTACTATAGGGAGCCCAAAGTGTCCTTTCTTTTAGCTCCTTTTGGCTTCCGCACCCTATTGGTTGACTGGCTAATTTTATTTTGCACTTCACATGACACCACCCTTGAGTGGCGTACATCTATGAGAATTATCCAAAAAATTTTAAATTTATTACATTTTTATCAATTCAGTCATAAACCTTTTAATTTTGTTAATTTAGTGCTAATTTTTTTAATTTTTGCTAATTTTGACTGGAAATTGCTGATATTAATGACTGACACTGACGTGGCTCTTTTTTAGATAATATTTTAATTGTATGTTGAATTGTTTATATTTTATATTTTTTCTTAATTTTTTTTGCTTTTTTGGGTTGCTGGCCAAATTCAAACCCTCTCAAAAGAAAAACAAAGTAAAAGAAAAAGAGAAAAAATGGTAAAAAATTTAAAATATTATTCAAAAAATGTTACGTTCTTTTTAATATTTTTGAATTTTTATTTTGTTTTTTTCTCCCTTCTCCGTTCTTTTTATATTTTTTTGAAGACAACCTTTGCTTTCCCATCAATGTTGCTGCAGTAGACAGAGAAGATGGTGCAAGTTTCTTCGCCTTCGAATCCTTCTTCTCCGTTCTTAATTTCTTTCCTGTAAGACCGTTTTGAACCAATGAATTCAACCAAATCCAGAGGACTACTGTAAAATTAATGATTAATGGAAGTGGACCCATTAGCAATTGGAGTGCTTCCGTCTGATTCTTCATTGGAGGAGCAATTAGGTCCGGCTCTGGTCCAGTCCTCTTCCTCGCCATCGTCAGCCTAGCCAAGGAGGCCATCGTCATCGACGATGAAGCCCCGCACTTCTTTGCAATGCTTGGCCACAAGCTTGTTGTACTTGTCCTCTTTGACCACAGCATAGATCAGATCCTTGATCCTGATCTGCATAGTGGACATAGTAATAATTGAAAAGCCAGTGGATTTTGATATGTAAGTTAAAGTACAGGTCAATTTGTCAATAATTACTGAATTTTGATATGTGACAATAATCGGTACAAAGGATGATCATAGTAATAATTGAAAAGCGAGTGGAATTTGTAAAGAGCTGGTTTTTAATTTACACTCGAGCTGTGTTGTGCCAAAGTAAAATTTTACTGGGGGCCATGAAAGTCGAACGGTATGGTGGCGGTGGAGCAACCAAAAAGTTACCACATTCGTAGCTTCATATTTACCAAAGCTAGCTCTAAAAGGACTAATTAAATCTCTTGGCCTCTTTGCTTGTATGGGATAGGTTAAAGCATAACTAGGATCAGTTAAAGGGACTCAAAGCAAACAAGAAACTATGTAGGAGGATTTATTGAACAAGAAGTTTAGCCCTTTAATGTAATATGAAATGGCTGCTTTGGTTCATCTTTCGTAGTATAAGCGAGTTGTCTGCCTTCAATATTGCCACCTGATCTTGGAGAAGGACGTTTTAATGTTGGAGGGTATGTCCTTTTCAAAATGATTGAGATTTCCTCTTCCTTTTTGCTAATTTTCTAATATTTCCTTTGTTAATTTTCATTGTCTTCAATCTTGATGCTCGATCACACACTTTCTAATGTATTATTTAATTGGGTTCACTCTATTCAATGATGTTAATAGTATGTCAATAAAATATTCTTGCTTCCTACTACATTGGGACTTCCATTCTTTCTTAAGCTCGAATGGTCCTTTCTTTTCACTCATTTTTGCCTCCACACCACACCACTAGTTGACTGTGCTAAATTTAGTTTGCACTTTGCACGATATCGCCCATGTGCGGCGATACATTCATCCTCAGAAGAGTCGACTCCTGGGGCAACCAATTTCCAACCCAACGGAATAGGGCGAAACAATTACCATTTACTAGTACCACCGCCTAGTGGTGGTGGCAACACTAGTTACTAGTACCAATGGCGTTGGCCAAGCAGCTTCTCTCTTTCATAAAGAGACTTTTTTGAGGGCAAACCTCTAATTTACGCTTTGATTTTTTTCTTTTTGGAGGATTTTTTGTGCAAGCACTTATGTTCTTTAGCTTGTTTAAAGTGAAACACCCTATGGATCTCTTTTTTTAGAGTAGGTACCTTAGGCCGAACCTCCAAGCCAATCCATGGTGTCTTATTAATTTCTTGCACTAAAATTACCATAACAAAAATTTGTAGTTATTCATGCTTTGTGATCTTCTGCAATGACTTTTAAACTATAAAACTTTATGCTCGGATCTAGAAAAACTTTGTAGGACCATAATAATTATTGCAAAAGTTTAAATGCGTTACTTCATATTTAAATTAATAAATTGTCTCTCTACACATCCCTTGTTTCCTTACCATGACTACATTACTTGCGAAGCTCAGGCTCGATGGACGTAAAGCTATCTATAGGAGAGGAGGAGGTTGGCATGAATACCTCGATCAAGGAGGAGGTCCATGAGGATGAAGGAGGCGCTTCCCTGAATAATGCATCGGTGACTGCGCGAACCACGAAGCAACAAGATCCAGCAGTGTATGCAGCTGCTAGAAAACTGGCCGATGTCATCGAAGGCACCAATGTGGGAAATATCAATTCGACGATCCAAACACCTGCCTATCAAACTGATTCATCTGCCATTTTCAATTTCCGGGGGCTACCGAGAGGTTCACTGCTCCACATTGCAGCAGCCACCGGCGAGAGCAACATCCTAGAGCTCTTGCTTAATCACGTCGATCCCCACCTCATAGTCTCCCAAGATGATTGGGGGAATACCCCCCTCCACATCGCTACTAAGGCCAAGGCATTTGAAGTAGCGGATATGTTGATTTGCCAGGCAAAAGACCTCCCAAACGTCGAGAACATCCTGAGGATAAAGAACAATCATGGAAACACCGCTTTGCACGAGGCCGTGCTTGCTCGTGACGCTCGCCTGGTGAGCCATTTGTTGAGCAAAGATTTGGAGTCCGTGTACTTGATGAACGTGCATCAGAAATCTCCCCTGTACCTGGCCCTCGCCACCGGCAACTCTGAGATATTTCAGATTTTACTTTCGCATTCGCTTGACCCATCAAGAATAGAAGGCTTGCCGCCCGCTCATGGTGTCGTTGCACGTAAACGATACGGTACGTATTTAAACCTACTTATTGGAAATATCTATGTGTAGACTGATCGTCTTAAATCTGCGCATGTGCTTACCCAAATCTGTTAAGGGTGTTCACATAAAATTCCAAACCTTGCTCAATAAAGTAGTTGGGTACCCATGGAGCAGTCGCAACTAGCCATATAATTCTCTTAATAAACAAATGATCTCTCCCATTAGAACATAATAGGTTTGCTTAAATTTACAAACACAACCATTTTACTAATAACTCATGTATTGTCGTTCTTCGATTAGAATAAATACAAAGTCCAAATACTTAAGATCGACAGGTATGAAGTTCTAAGACCTAACAATGACAAAAGGAGAAAGATAGGCGAGAAATGATGACGGTTGATGATAATGTCAGATTACACTTGGTCTTGTTTAGGAGTCCATTAAACTATATTTTGAGTTCTGTAACAGAGTAAATTTAGTTTGGTAAATGATTTATCATTGCAAAAAAGAAAAAGAAAAAGATTTACAGTATTATGGTTTGTGATCTACCTGTTGGGTTCATCTCAAAACCATCTTAAATCCTAATAGAGTTAGGATATGTTTAGTTACTGATTAAATAATCTAAGAGGTGTCAAGAAAATAAGAGCAATTTTGTAATTAATACTTATTAGATTTGGATATCGCATTCCATTATAAGATTTTAAGCATTTGACCCTAAATCTGTCCCATTTTCCCAATAGAATTGTGCATAGGGTGGGGTTGGGCAGAGCGTCCATGGAACCCACACTTCTTTATTTATCTTTAAAATAATCATAATTTGATCAAATATGCGTCTCTTAAACGTTTCATCATAATTATCCTATTTTTGTTTTTTCATAAAGATATATCATTTTAGTTTTTGTATAGTTATATAATTGTATTAATGAATCGATGAGATGTTAAATGAAAATTCATCCATGTAATAAAATAATACATGTCTCAATTTGATCATGAATTTGTAGATTAAGTGCATAATTTTAATATCTTTAGTTATATCTCATGAAAATCTGCATTCTAATGCATTACTTGTAGTTGATATACGCTTTGGAAAAATCGTAGACCGGGCCTCCATAAATCCCTGCCAGCCCAGTATTCTTTGCCTCGTCCGGGAAAATTTGCTCGGCTTGGGGCAAGGCACCTCGGGGCGACAAGCCCTGTGCCCATTCGAATTATCAATTAATCCATAAATCAATAAATGCATACATGCATGATTTCACCTAACAATAATAATAATTAGACATTTTTAGATTATTCAGATTGATATATATTATATAGTTTTTCTTCAGCTATTTTGATAACACATCCCAAATAATGCAAGTTGAAACAAATCTTGCAGTCTCTTTTACTCCATGCACGGAATTTTGTGTCCAGTCGGATCTTCATTTTGGACATGCATTAGAATCCCAGAGAAGAAAGTGCAGAAGGTCCTCATGTATACTAAATCCCCACATAAAGTCTTATTTCTTCAAAGTAAATAAATCTTAAATGTTAACAGTGAATCAGTAGATGTAGATATTCTATAGAATTTGTACTTCTTGCACGTATCCGTACGCAAATCAGAACACTATATGTGCGTTTGATTTCTGAGAATGAGAGTGTCACATATCGTACATAATTTAAAAGATCAAGATTGCGAAAGTACAAAAATTCATGAACTAAGTAGACGTTGAAATTCGACATAAAATTATATTCCTGTTCAAATAAAATTCATCCATCTTCGCATTTGTCCACATCAATGTACTTCAAAGATGGATCTTTTATAGCATTTGGGAAGAAAGAAGGAAAAGATCCCTCGAAAATAATGCTAATCTGAAACAATTGAAACACCTCTCCCATATCATTCGATCTTCTTTACTAGCACCTCATAATTTGTGGTTGGGCCTTTTACTAGCACTTCAAAATATATAATGTACTTTTTTTAATATATTTTTATCTATCTTACTCTAACTTTCAACTCACTTTCAGACTATTGTCTTACCTCTGTGTAGGGCATGATAGTTAAAATTCATACCTTAAGCTAAACATCATCACCCTAATCCAGTGAAAAAATAAAAATTTGAACCCCTACCTCCATCTTTCTATGTGAGAAGGGTGGTCATTTGGGCAAGATCTTAGAGATTTACTTTTTTCAACCTTAGAATAATATTCTGGTCACATATTTTACTTAGTTTTTACTCAAAAGCTTTGGTAACTACGCAATTTATTAATTAAGCTTAATAGGAGTTGTAGACCTTTACGAAGAAGATGACTTTCCGTCTAATGAGGGTAGAGGAGTTTTCATGAGGATTTCGGTACGGTGCCCTGGAGACTATTGCAATGTTCTTGACAATAGAATAAGTTTGCTTTATACTTGCCAGAAGTTGACGAATATAATAGGAAAAGACCATTCTCCTATTCTTGATCTTGCCCTAGCTATTTAAATGTCGTTTTTTTTTCCTACATTATATTTGCAGACTCTATAGATACTTCATAACATGGAAATGTCATATAATTTGCCATGTCATTTAGTAAATTTTTACAGTAAAATCTTAGTACATGTTGATGTCACATTGCTTTGGATGAAAATGGTCTAAAATTTGTCTAAAGTCTCTCCAAAATACATGAATGGGATCCTTTCAAAATTTATCTAAGGTCTCGCAGGCCTTATTCCATCACACTAGAGAAGGAAAACCACAATGCTTTAAGATTCACAGCTTGAAGAGCCTTAATTTTTTGAACCGAAAATGGGTTAGATAAACCTTTCAAAGCCTTGATTTATTGAAATGAAATTATCACCACTAGTTTCACCATTGCAATCTAATCCCACATCCACGACTAAGATCCTAATAGTGATTAAGGTTACATCCCTCCCAAAATGGGTTAAGATACATCAAAACCAACCAAGCCCAACCAGTGTCAAATGTTTATGCAGAAGGGGGTCCCTAATTTGGAGTTCTTGATTCCAGATTTACTCAGCGTGATATTCAAAAAGAACATGAAGCTTTTCACAATGACCGACTCCGGAGGCGGTAATGTCTTCCATTTAGCAGCTTTCTTGAATCGGGGCCACGTATTCACACTCTTACGACCGGAAACCGAATATTTGGCTCGAGAACAGGACAACAATGGGGATCTTCCCATTCATATTGCGAGCAAGATGGGTCATGTTGCACTAATTGAGAAGCTACATCCGGTATCACGATGGGTAAATGGGCAAGGACAAACCATTCTTCATGTGGCGGCAAAATATGGGAGAGAAAAAGCAGTGAGATATATACTCAGACATCCACATCTCAGGGAGATGATAAATGAAAGAGATCGTGACGGAAATACACCTCTACACTTGGCAGCGATGCATTTACAGCTCAGCTCGCTCACTACTATAATTTATCTTTTGCTGGATGAAAGAATTAATCCCTCCCTTCTCAACCACGAACGCTTGGCTGCCGTCGACATTGCTCTAAATCACCCATTAAGAGACGCACGGTCGGTAGGTAACATGAACTGTCACTATTTTATTTATCAACTTACTAAAAATTTCATAGACTAATACCTTGATTAAGCACATATCTCCTATTCAAATCATTCTGTCTCCCAGTCGATAGCTCTAGAATAGCTGAGACTCCTCTAGGATTAATATTGCGCAAGTCTCTAGTTTAGCCTTAATAGGAGGTGCTCCAATTTTGCCCATGAATATGTCCGCGGTTAGAAACAAGTGAATATCTTTGACAAATGCTGAGATAAATTGTTATATGTCTCGATTAATTAATCCAATGAATAAGATCAGGGGTTGGCTATGTTGCAATCTTTTCTTTTTTTTCTTAAAAAAATTTGTCCCCTCTAAACATGGCATAATCTCTTTACATTATTAGTAAGTCAACCTATGACAAAGGTGAACCACATTCATTTCATTCGTGCCTCTTTTCTCATTTGCAGTGAACTTGTTACTCTAGTGTTAATTCTTCAAAATGAGCAGACACTGCATCTTTAGAAGTAAAAGCTTCCCTTTAAATGAGTACTCCAAATTTTGTTCCCGTCATCAATTCACTAACAATTTGTTCTTTCTTTTCTTTTCATATGTTTCCGATCTCAGGCCTTTGCACAAATGCTGCTAGAAAGCATGTCAGCTGACAGAGCAGATCTAATCATACGTAAGCCAGAAACTCGAGACAAAGCGTACGCGAACATATATGTGCTCTTCACTCACGGAATGAAGGATGCTATCAATACTTTGTTGTTGGTGGCAACGCTTGTGACTACTGTCACTTTCGCAGCTGGTTTCGCAGTTCCCGGAGGATTTAATGGCTCAGACATGGCATCCAAAGATGACCGGGGCATGGCTACGATGCTGGACAATAGAATGTTCCAGGCCTTCGTGATTAGCAACACCATTGCGATGTTCTGCTCAATGACCTCGGTTGTTGGCTTCATGTTGGCGTCTATAGCCGCTGACCACTTAGCAATAGTTGAATGCCTGATTGCACTAGTGGCACTAGCAATTGCGCTCCCGGCAATGTCCGTCACTTTCTCAATTGGCGTCACCTTGACCGTTGGCAAACTCCATCGGCTTGCCACCGCGATATTAATTTTGGGATCCATTTTCGTCCTTATCATCACAGGTGCTCTATTCTCACTTTACCATATCCACCGCCTTCGTCCTCTCCGTCCCCTGATGTCCAGGTTTATTCTCGCTTTTTTTAAAATTTTTCAACACGTTCATTTCGGACGACTCAAAAGAAGAAAGAACGGCGAGCAAGACCTTGCTAGTCCGCCTATGGATGGCGGCGATAAAGATTGATTTGCAGAAACAAATACATACTTGCCATGGTGGATTTGGCTCATTTTATAGTTGCTTTCATATTGCAATACATTAATGATGACCGTTGAAGTAGCTAAGTTCAACCATCCCTTCTTTTAATAGCTCATATTATTAGAATAGTTGTATGTAATTCCATAAAATTTCACATGATACTACAGTAGAAGATTCTCAATTCAAACTTTTTCAAACCTCTTACATCATATGTTCTCATATATTAGATTTGCAGTATAGTCTAGCCTATTCGCAAAGGAAAGTATCAAAGTATTGGAACTAAAATATGTTTTGGCCTAAATAGTTTAGGCTTGTGAAACAACCGTGTTGTGATTTAACGAAACATCACAACGATACATATCTCATGTGACACGCTATGTCAGTTGAATGGATGAATAAGTCATTTCATCATTACACTGTTTTGATATTAAATCTTTAGTTTTGAACATATAGAAGCTCGCCCCCTTACAAAATCGCTTGTCTAGACCGGCCAAGGACGATTTACCCCGGACCAGTCCAATATCCTTTTCTGTATGCGAGGCGCGGCTCTCGATTTGGAAGCTGGACGCCCTCCATGGCAGCACTAGCGTTTTCTTCCTCTCTCTTTTTTCCCCAAAGATATTCAAGTTCCTTTTCTCCCAAACAAACATCAGATTTTATAGAATTATCTTTTGTTTTTTAAACTTATCTTTTAAGCTTCAAATCGAACCTTGGTTCTTTTATATTTTGAAAGCAACCAACTCATGTATATTTTTTTTTTCTTTGATTTTTTTTGAGAATATTGCTTAATGAATTCCAAATTTAAATGATTTATCCTATCATTATAAATTTATCTATTATATGAAAATCAATTTTAGGATGAGAAATTTTATTTCTATTATATTATTGTGAAATGATACAATCAGTACCAAGAATCCCTGTCTTATTTGATATGCAATTCTTTATTGGGGATTATAGAGAAGATGTCATGCACACACTTTATTCGCCAACCCCTACTAATAATGCTATTCGTGTATATATGAAGTTATAAATTCAAAACGTTATTCCGTCGATAGGCTTTTACTTTGGCAGAATTGTTTTTTCTTGATCAAATCAATTTTTTCTACTAAATTATTTCATTTTTTAAAACAAAGATGAAAGAAGTTAAGTCTGATAAAGACATTAGCTTTTCTTGATCAAATAGTTGATAAACAGTTAAATTCCTTTAAAATATTAGTTCATTTTATTCTACTAGACTCATAAAAATTTCTTTTTTCAATGCGGGCATATCTTTCTATCTAACTCTATAAACAATTCGTCTTTCATTGTAATCAAAATCCATATTCAAGAGTTTCTTTCAGTGAACTAGGTGTGCTTTTTAAGCACCAAATTTGCGTTCTCAGATTAAGTCACAATTAATCAACTAATGTTGTATGAGTTGATTAATGGTAGAGTAGATGGAAATACGAAGCTATGAGGTGAGAGCCATAAAAGCGATAGCATATTACTTTCTCGCAATTGAATCAATCTAACCAAAGCTTCTTTTTTCCCAGGCCCATTTTCATGTTTTCTAAGCATAGCTAAATTCGTATAGGATGACTTACCTATGCTCTTATATCAACAATCAAGATCTTATACAAGAGAAAATGAAGAAATTTTAATGTCTTCTAATGAAATTATCTACTGATTTGAATTAGATTCCAAATTATTCATCAAATCATATGATGAAAAAGAAAAAAATTTGATGGCTCGACCGTCAATTTGGAAAGTGTCGCGTCCCGGCTACTCGCGTTGTTTCTGCAACGAGGCTCGTAGAGTTCCACAACAAAGTGAAAATCCGATTCCACTGCCACGAAGATGTGTTCGCATCATTCTTTGAAACCTGCAGTCTGGGATGAACTTGATGAGTGCTCAAAGACCAAGACTTTTTATGCATATATACAATCCACGAATCGACTTCCTAAACCGACTTCTTAATCTGGCTTCAGAGGGATAGTGTAAGGATCCTGCTTGCGGTCTAATACAAAACACTAAATCGAATGGCATGAATATGCATTTGTCGTTGCCAAGTCCAAGCCAACCACTGCAGCACATCTAAGACATGCCATCCAAGAGGTGCCACCCTTTGCTGTCGTCTCAACTGTATGCTCTGTCTTTCTATGCGTCCAAGCCGAGCCCAACCTCTATGGCTTTTGTTTCGCTTTTTATTTTTAAGCTTGCAGCCATCACTAAGAGTGTCGAAATGGGTTGATGAGGCATTTTCGAACTCATATTTTGTTTTAATAAGCTGCATGTAGGTTATAAATATATAAAGGCCTACCTAAAATGGGTCCAAAAAATTTTAAACTGAATTATATAGATCCAAAATGGGTCTGACCCATTTTCGACCCATTTAAAATATTAAATGAGTAACCTAACACAAAGCTTTCTAGACTCATGCAAGCAATGCCTTGGTGCCGTCCTCCATCGCTCGCTTCCACTGCCGCCTTTGCTGCTTGCCTTTGTCGTGGTATAGGCCGTAAAATTTTCAACCCTAATCATCGTTCGAATTGGGAATGCAGAGAGATGAGCGGCTTCTTGCTGACAAATCCAGAGGCCACCGCTACCATCAGGGGCTGAAAACTATCACTGGAAGCACGTTGCAGTGGTATAGGCCACAAAATATCCCTCGCGGGCATTGCAGGCATTGCCAAAACCCTAAAACTCAGTGTGACCACCAAGATATCCAGCCTCACAAGCCTCCTTCGCTTCAAAATATTTGGCGACACACCTGAGCTCAAAATCGGGACCGAATAAGGAGTAGAAGATGAAGAGGAGTTTGAGAGGCCAGTCGGCTATTTCCGGAGCTGGAAAGTCGACGACAGCGATGAGAATAGAGGC